>JAUUTY010001016.1:0-111331 GCA_030979885.1 Lolium multiflorum | reverse complement strand
GGATCGAGACCCTAGGTTTGGATTAGAAATAGGAAGACCATAGGATGAAAAATTTGTCTAATCCTATTTTCAATTAAAAAGATGTTTGGATTTTGAACTTCTGATATTCTCATCTATTCCATCTTCAAAATTGTTTTCCTCTCACTTTAGATGACCACCTTATCAAAACTATCAACAAGGACTGATGATGACCATGTCTGAAGTGAGGAACTGATGCTTCATGTGATATTCTTCGACTCTGCAAGAAGTGTTTCATGGAAGACCAATGAAGAACTTGAAGAAAGACTTCGATGCGACCACACAACACACGAAGATATACCGATGGAGTAGAATAGAATTTAGTCATAATATAGAAAATGAATATGAGTGTATTGATTCTCTTTAAGAACCAACGATAAAATAACAAAAATATTGATCTTACAATTGAGTGTACAATACTCTCTTTGTGTTTCTTTGAAATATATTGCTTAGTGCTTGTTTGATGTTATTTTTGTAAGATGTTTTAGCATGATAAAAAAGTGTGTGTGTTGGTGGAAACTTCTTTATAATATTTCCTATCTATTCTCATCTATCTGCCTTGGAGAATGTTTTCAAACAACCATGAAGACAACATTAGTGAAACCAACCTAGATGTTTCCTATCAGATGAAGAAGCGTGGGTGGCACAGTCATAAAGCCCTAGTTGGGTAGATCGATAGAAATGTTTTCAAAACAATTCAATAATGGGGATTGAAACATTGATTCAATTCTCCATGATTTTTTTTATCAAACTTGTAGGTTGACCAAGTGTTAGAATACGAGATTCAATAAATCAAATGCGAAGTAATGATCTGGGTGCAGGATGGATTGATCACCATTCCTACTACTCTTATTATTCGCTTTCGTAATGTTGACTTTGCGAATCTAGAGAGACATACCTACAAAAGAGATGTCGATGATAAGCCTAAACCTTAGGATGGAGGAATATTGCCAACCGTAGGACTACGGTGAGTTTGAAGATCCAACCACTAGTTTAGAGTGGTGGAAGGATGTCGAAGACACCAAGAAGAAAAGGATGAAGGATCTCATGAAGTTTTCATATTTTGGTCTCCTGATTGACCCAAAGAGTGACCCATCAGTATCAGAAGTAGTTCAACAACCAGCCATTTGGATTAGAAGCCCTTCTATGAAGGAAACCTATTTGATTCACCTTGGAGATATATGTTGTTCACTATATGTGAATAAACATTCTCCTGCTGGATTTTAACTCAGAAGCCCTAAGCCATAGATGTTTTCCAAATATGACCTATTGTCAAGTCATATCCGCGGATGTGCTAAATCATACCAAGATGAGCTTAGCCTAAACCCAAGACCTAAGACTACCTACAAAAGTTTCTTTTAAGGGTGGTAGAAGCCATACCCTTGGATTATGGATTTACACCAGATGCCGCATGAGATGGTATTTGAGAAGGTATCATAAGGAGTTCCCCATGACCAAGTGTTCTTAAGTAAAAGATAATACCAATGGGATGAGTGCCCTCATATGAATGGATATAGTGGCTGGTATGATCGTATATGGTTTAGTGTAACCTTTTCAAAACCCAAGGTTGACTTCCAAATCTCCTCGGAGATGTTCTAAAGAAAAGAAATAGTGAGTATGAACCGTCTAGAAGACCTGAACTCAAACCTTTTCTTTCTAGCCTTTCTCAAATCTCGAGGACGAGATTTCTTTTAAGGGTGGTAGTCTGTCACATCCCGAAATTTTCTAAATTTTGGAATGAAAAATAAAAATAAATTTAGTGCTTGATTGTTTGAACTTGATTAAAAATTCACAAAGAATTAAAACTTTTTAAATTTATTTACAAATTAATTTCAAAATTGTGCTTTCAAATGCTTTTGGTTTTAAAGTATTTTCAAAGTCAAACATATCCTTGATTTAAAAGTTTTCAAATCCTTAAATGGATTTTCATAAACCTTAGTTTCAAAAGATTTTCTAATAATACTCTATTTTGTTCGGAGGTTTTAAAACTTATAAAATATTTTATTTGAGAAAACATTAAACCCTAAAAAGGCACTATAGCCACATAGACATGTATGTCAAATTTTGGTTTTATAAAATTTATGTTTTATAACAAATTTAGTCTCATATTAAATTATTTTTCATAACGAATCCAACGGTACCTTATTTATATTTTTGATTTTATTTGAAGCCCCAAAGTGTATTTCCAATTTCATTATAAAAAAATAATAAAAGAAAAAAAAAAAAACAAAAGGAGCGGCCAGGCCAGCATTTGAAGCTCGCCTTATCGACCCGGCGCACACACTGCAGCACCCGGCCTTGACCCAGCTCCCTTTGCCTTCCTTGGCCCACCTCCCGCGCCCAGGCAGCCCACATTGCTGGCCGAATGGCCCGGTAGCCCGACAACGCGCGCGCGACACGCAGCCCACGCCCGCGACCGCGCGGCCACGCCCTGCCCCGATTTGCTATTTTAGTCCCACATACGCCATCTTAGTAAATTTGCTCATGCCCTCAGCCTATAAAAGAGGCAAGGACAGCCCCAAAAGCACACCAAGCCCGACGCCTCCTCTTTTCCCCGGGCGCGGCTTGCTGCCGAGTGCATCTCAGTTCGGCGACAGGTTGTTTCGCCGCACCCTCATGACGCAACATCCGCAACTCTATTTGGCGAAACAACTGGGACTCTTGTAGCAGCTTGTTGTTAATGGATGATCATGGTTTAGTGATCATGAACATTGGATATTATTAATAAACAAGGTTATGCCATTAGGTGAATGATATAATGGACACACCCAAATGAGTGTAGCATAAGGATCAAGTCATCAAGTTCAATTTGCTATAAGCTTTCGATACATAGTTGCATAAGTCCTTCGACCATGAGATCATGTAAATCACTTACAGGAAGGGTACTTTGATTACATCAAACGCCATTGCGTAAATGGGTGGTTATAAAGATGAGATTAAGTATTCGAAAAGGTGTGAGTTGAGGCATATGGATCAATGGTGGGATTTGTCCATCATGACGGATAGATATACCCTGGGCCCTCTCGGTGGAATGTCATCGATTAGCTTGCAAGCACATGAATGGTTCATAAGAGATCACATACCACGGTGCGAGTAAAGAGTACTGACGGTAACGAGGTTGAACAAGGTGGAGATCACAGTGATGAACCTCGGACAGTAAATATCGCGTGACAGAGAAGATAGACATGTGTCTCTTAGCATTGATTGTCGATCACTAAGTCATCGTTGAATATGTGACCATTATGGATCTCGAGATCCCGCTATTGGTTATTACTCGGAGAGGTCTACGACCGTCTGCATAGTTCGCGAGCCGTAGGGTGACGCGCTTAAGGTTCGATGTCGCA
This sequence comes from Lolium multiflorum, assembly GCA_030979885.1. Taxonomy (NCBI): domain Eukaryota; kingdom Viridiplantae; phylum Streptophyta; class Magnoliopsida; order Poales; family Poaceae; genus Lolium; species Lolium multiflorum. Next base: position 107,969 of record JAUUTY010001016.1, on the reverse strand, counting down.
TAAGTAGATTCAGAATATGAGTTGGAGTCCGAAGTTTTTGTTCGGAGTCTCGGATGGGATCCAGGACATCATGAGGAGGTCGAATGGTCCGGAGAATAAGATTCATATAAGGGAAGTCATTTTCCGGGGTTCGGGAAAAAGTCCGGTGTTTTGACCAGAGCTTCTAGAAGGTTGGGCCACCAGTGGGCCCACCACCCCGGGAGAGGTCACATAGGCCCCATGGGCCAGGCACCCAGCACAAGGCCATGTGGCTGTACCAGTGGATAAGATCAAATATAAAATATGGAAAACCTTGGGGAGGAAGTTGCCCTTGTTTTCAGCAGCCAAAGGCTTGGAGGGGCCAAGGCAGCCCCCATATAAGAGGGAGGGGGAGGGCTAGGGCGCACCCATCCATAAACCCTATGTCCCCTCTCTCTCATTAACTTCTTCACAGCGGGCTTGGCGAAAGAAGCTGAGAATTTATCCTCCTCCACTACGGCCGTGTCTTTAGGATTCCGGGGATCTGCACACCTCCGCTGCCCGGCTGGACGGGGGAGAGGATGGGCTCATTGGCTGCAAATGCAGCCTTTGACAGTGCGGAAGTCTTTCGGATTGCGGCACCGGGACGATCATCTACACCAACAACGAGATTAATCTCGTAGGCTTTGGAATCTTCGAGGGTTAGTCTCGTCTCCCAATCTCGTTGCTTCGATCTTGTAGATTAGATCTTTGGGTGTTCCATAGATTAGATCTTGGATTTGATCTTTGCGTGAGAATTTTTTGTTTTCTATAACGAACTTTATGAACAGTATGAGCCATGTCTATCCATATGTCATTGCAGAGTAGAACACAATGGTTTTGTAGGCGTTGATGCTTTTGTTGTCGCTTGCTTTTCGTTGTTGGGATGGCCAGCCCAGACTAACTTTGTAACCAGTCTCATGAGACTTGCTCCATGCTTGACATTTGTATTGCATAAGTGGCTTTGCGGGTGTGTGTCTCTCCCCATAGTGAAGATTCCAATTTACACTTTCTATTGTCAACACTAGTATCACCGTTGTGGTTCATGTTCGTAGGTAGATTGGATCTTACTAGAAAACCCTAAACCACGTAAAATATGCAAACCAAATTAGAGGCGTCTAACTTGTTTTTGCAGGGTCTGGTGATGTGATATGGCCATGATGTGATGATGATTATATTTGATGTATGAGATGTTCATTGTATTATGGCAACCGGCAGGAGCCTAATGGTTGTCTTTAATTTTTGTTAAAGACCTGCGTGTCTATTCATCATGTAATAGCTTTATTTCAAGTAGTTGTCATAGTAGCTATAAGTGATGGACAACCATGAAGCGGCACCATGGACCTTTGCTGGTGATGATGGAGATCATGATAATGTGCTTTGGAGATGGAGATCAAAAGCACAAGAAGAAAAAGGCCATATCATATCACATATTATGAATTGCATGTGATGTTAATCCTTTATGCATCTTATCTTGCTTAGATCGTGACGGTAGCATTATAAGATGGATCCCTCTCACTAAATATAAAGATAATAAAGTGTTCATCCTTAGTATGCACCGTTGCTAAGACTTATCGTTTCGAAGCATCTCGTGATGATCGGGTGTGATAGACTCTACATGTGCATACAACGGGTGCAACCAGGGGAATTGCACGCGGATACTAAGGTTGCCTTGATGAGCCTAGCATGTACTAGACATGGTCTCGGAACACGGGATACCGAAAGGTGAGCATGAGTCATATGAATGATATGATGAACACTTTGAGGGTTCGCCATTGGAAGCTACATCTTTTCTCGTGATGATCGGACTTGGTGTAGTGGATTTGGTTTGTGTAATCACTAAGACAATGCGAGGGATGTTGTTTTGAGTGGGAGTTCACCTAGTTAATTGAAGAATTAAAAATGAACTCAAATTATCATGAACATAGTCTGAATAGTATTTTGAATTAAATCTTATATTTACTAATTGGAGACTCCCATCAAGACACCACGTTAATCCTCACATCAAAACAAAAGAGATCCGTCTGATATTACTTACACGCATTAATAGCCATTAGATCACATAGCCCTACGCAGGCCTCCGCCTTCTCCAAGCGATTTATTCTCTTATATCCGTAGGTCTCCAAGCCTGAAAACCAATCTCTCATTGCTGCCTCTTGCGCCACCGCCGTCGCGAGCAGATTTTACCAGCTGAGATCTAGCAATTGATCAATATCTGACCATCGTTTGACGGATCAGTCGTGTTATCAGTTTTTTCCAGCGTCAGCACATAGGTATCTGCTCTTATTCGCTTCCGCCGTCTGCCGCAGATTTTACCTTCCGGCTGCCCGATCGATTCAGCTATCACGTTTTCTATACTATCAATATCAACATGCATGAGGACTGCCGACTTCTCAGAGAAAGTTAATCGGACCACACTAAAGCTAATCTTGATACTTTTCCAATTGATTGTGCAGCACCGACAGAAGATGCATGCCGGCATCTTACTGTATACCCACATGTCTACGCGGACGCGGCAGCCGACAGCAGCGGCCATGCATGGTAGATCGATCTGGAAATAGCCTCCGCTGATCTCACGTACACAAGTCCCTTTTTGCCTAATCTGATCTATATAAGTTGCTCACTATGTTGATTGTTCCACCTGAACAGCTAAATCCAACCATGTCCATCTTCCGCTGATTGATTTTGCAGACTGTTGCATGTTTGCAGGCGATGCTTGGTTTTATCCCCACGGTGCCATATATTATTTACTAAGCTTCCATCAATTAATTTTATTGTAGCCCCATTAAACGGTTGCATCTGATTTAATTAGGGTGTATGTGATTCAGGCGCTTAGATAATATACAACTAAAGCTAGGCCTTATGATAGACTATTAAGATTAACCTTTTATGCATCTTGACTAATCATATCTTTCACTCATATCAAGCATTTTTATATAACAATTACTATCAGGTAAAATAATTTCTTGACTTCAATTTGTAGCATCCAAGTTATTATCTTTTTAGTTTCAAATAAACTTTTGCCTAAAATAGAACAGAGAAGAAGTTCAATAGTTCAAAATTTTACCCCAGATTTGCTCGATCGAGGTCAGATTTTCCATTGCCTTTATTGTTGCATTTGAAAATAATGTACAGAGAAGCTTACGGTAGTACCGTACCACTTTCTCTGAACAAACTTATGCTTAATATTTTAGAAATTAAAGAAAAAATAGGTAATGTTATTTGAACCTTTCCTGTAATATAATGATTTGTACATCTATCTCTTATATTGTACTACTTATAGACTCAGGTATTTTCATGCTGCATCTAGAAAAGAGAAAACATATACCAAAAGGATTTGGAAGACACTGGGTTCATGTTGAATCTAGAAAAGAGAAAACATATACAAAAGGATTTGAAAGACAATGGGTGTTGGCTGTACATTTATGAAGTGCAAATAATTTACAAAGCATGCTTTGCTCCTGCTCCTGCAACATCGATCTATTTAAACTTCATATATTTTATAGAATCCGCACCCATCCTGTAGTTATCAGATATATATATGCTCATTATCGATCTATTTAAACATCCAGATTTACAACATCATCTACGATTCTATGGGATATCAGATATGCTCATTGGAAGCTTTGGATATCAATTTCTGATTATATAAATTTGCATGTTAATATGTCTAACAAAGATGCCATCCTACACTTACTGCTGTTTCACCCTTTTTCTTGTGATTCTTCAGATGGGCAAATAATATGGCAGACGCAGATCAGGACATCATAAGCAACAAAATAAGGATATGGTAGCATGATATTTTCATTTATTTTGCAGGTGTGTTATTCTTTATTTTGCAAATATTTTTCTATTAGGTCTTCCAAGGTATTGCTCATATTGTGTGTCTAAGGCTGTAGAGTGTGCCTCCAAAGAGATTGATTTCCATGATAAGTTTCAACGATTTATTTGGTTTGCATGGGAGTCCCTTAGATGTCCCTTAGATTATGCCTTTATACATAATACCTTCACCTTTTTATTTTGCAGCCCAAGTGCCCAACTAAGTATTTTACAGGATATTCTTCAGCATGTACGAAGGATTTTCCTTAATGCAGTATCCCAGTATGTATATTCCATAAAGATCTGCTGTTGTAAGTTTTTTATTATAATAATTATTTGTTGAATGTTGAGATTCTCTGGTCTTAGTTAGTCAGTTATTTCTTCCAAATGGATCTGCTTACAGTCATTATCTAACATTATGTTAATTACTTTACCGATTGGCCATTTGTAGGATTAGCCTGCATTGTCATCATACACTTTATTTATCTTCGGATTGAAGATAAAGAACGTCCACACATTGTAGATTTTCTTTTCAAAATTTCTCCACCTCATCTGATTGGACTATAGGTATTTGTATTTTTTTACATTCACGCTCCTCGGATTAACCTGCCTATATATTGGTGATAAGTAATATCATGTATTTGTTCCTTTGTACGTATTCAGCCAAAGCACATTCTTTTTGCCTATGTCTTTTAAAGAAACTAAGAAATTGTCTATTGCCCAGCATGATAAATTTCATCTTTATGGTTTTACCACGATAGTTCCTCATTTTTTACAAGATATAATGCTGTTGTAAACGCTGCATTCTCATGGCTTCTGCCGAACAGTATGGTTCCCGTGTGTAGCTGGCGTGAGCCTTCGTACGTGGCGGGGCAGATGCCGGTCGGACGCGTCACGAATCTATTTGCTATTTGACCGCCCTCGCCCATCCCGCACTTGCACGACCGCATCCTCTCCCGATCTCTTTCCTCTGCATTTTCCAGAGAGCTGTTCTCGCTAGGGTCGGTCCCAGCTCCGGCCGCCGCCTCCGTCCCAGTTCCGGCCGCTGCCTCCGTTCCAGCTCCGGCTGCCTCGGCCCATCTCCGGTCGCTGCTGCCTTCGTTCCGCCGCCCCGGAATCCACCCGCGTTGATGTGCCCGCACCTGCCGGCTGCCGCCAGTCCGTCCGTCTGCTTCGTCGTCATCTTTACCGGATCCGGCAGCCGGTGCGCACATCTGTGCCGGATTAGGGCGCCACGGTCGAGGCTAGGTGGAGGAGCATGGGGTGACTGCTTAATTGTGGAGGAGGGGAACGGAGCACAAGCCGTCGCCGTTGTGGAGTAGGAGGACGAAGCACGGGTGGATGGATGTCTAGGGATCTTGGCCTAAAATGCTGGTCGAGACCTAGCACCACTGCCGCCTCCCTGGACCTGTCCTGCAGCGCCGGAGCGGTAGTCTCCTCCTACCTCCGGCCTACTGTTCCGCCGGCGACGCCCTCCTCTGACACCCGACACGCCCCTGATCTGGGTTGAGGTGGAGCTGGCCATCCGCTCCTGCGAGGTCGAGTTCACATGGCAAAGAGACGAGATATCGTTGGCACCGATCCGTCTGTACCTGCCAACATTCAGGTTCGCATCCACACCCGTGCATCCATTAGGTTACTTGGTGACCGGATTAATTATTAGCTGAAGGTGACATCGCTGGTAAGATGAGAACAGTACCTGACGCGTGTGTGCATGCAACAATCTATTTAGCTTCTTCTGTAGCTTCGAGTGCTTCCTTTGATTCAGTATATTTAGGCATGTACCTTCAACTGTTTTCTTCGTACTGCACAACAATAAAAGCAGAAGCTTACTCCAACATATTTTGGAGCCTTTTATTTTCATTGAGTAGACAATTTTGAGCAAAGCAACAGATGCCCCATGTCGAACAAGATGTAATAATTGTTGCTTATAAAGACAAATTGCAGACTATTCGTTCCATTTTGTTGGAAGGAACTGTTCCAGTAAGAAGGGTAAAGAAGGCAGGATTATAACGTGCTCAAGAATAAAGAATAACGTTCCACTCAGAAAGATTTGGGTAGAAAATTCCATGTTGCTTGCATCTTCTTGGAGAGATTTGAGAAAAAAACCGAATTGCTATGGTTTATTAGCATGCTACTAGGGAGTAAAGCTTACCTTGAAAACATTTTCCGTTATATGTCTACCATGTTTTCAAAATCTTAAACAACTTCAGAGCAATGGATCCTCCAATTCAGAGAATATTGAGATGGATAAAGGAGGGAAAATAGTGACAAGGTTACTGTCAACTAATCCCTTGTGTTATATTCAAATGTTGAGTCTGAACCTGCTCCCCAGGTGAGGCATGGCCAAACCATTGGCACTGGTCCAGAGGCTGGCATATGTCAATATATAGGATAGCTAAAACTGTGAGTTCTGCTTTTCATCCTGTCAAAAACATTTTTATACCACTTGCATAGTCCAGACTACGATTATTTTGTGTTTGGTTTATTCTTTGTGTGATTTATTTCAACAATGAGACCAAAGGTGTAGCCATCTTGATATGCAGGTAAATGGACCTTTAAATCTGCCTGTAGAAGTTCAATTGGTGGGCTCATGCTTGTTATTTCTTCGGTTCAAGTAATTGCACATATATTTAGTGCAAAACTAATTACATGTATTTTTTGTTATCAAGAAAGATAATAGCTTTCATACTATATCTCTGCACACAGAACTAAGTTATAGTTCCTGCTACTTGACATGTTTAGTGTGTACTCAACTCTTTGACCGATAGGATCCTGCATATTGTGTAGTTCTGAACTTCTAATTTTATATTTTAGAAGTAGTAACTCTAATCTTCAATGCAATAAATCATAATACCTGTAATGTGCATGCTGTTGTTTCCAGAAACAATTATGAGTTATACTAATTCCATATTACGCAACTACTGAAACATTGTTCTCTGGTAAATTTATCTTTTCATCTCCTCTTACACAGGTTGCGCTGCTGATGTGCACCTAACTTATATATGTGTTTAACTGTTTATATTGTAAATCCTAATGATTTGTGTATCCGTGGATCCATTACGATCTCAGCCCCTCAATCTTAATTTTGCGAGTTAGCTTAGTCCGCAGTAATTTTTCACTAGGACACCCGCCCCCATACCATATCAGTAACTTTGTTCTTTAGAAAACCCCCTGGCCTCCAAACTGTACCGTTCCCTCATTGGCCCCAACGTCGATCGGCTGATGTAATCCAAGGCTATATCAAACTGCTTTGTCCCCTATGTCCCTGGCAATTAAACACTGGTGCAAGATCAGTTTATACTCTGTTTCGGTGACGCCGATGGCTAAAGACGAGCGACCATCAAGTGGCACACCAGAAGTTTCAGGTGACACATACAAATATTCAGTGTGTGTGAAATCTTAATTGAGTAGCAGTGTGTGTGTGTGCGGCTAGATGAATGCAATCAACAAGTTGCAGATGCATATGAATGGGGCATGTTTTAGTAGACCCCCAAAAAAGTAGTCCTCTGTTTCTAACTTTGAAAATTTCAAGAGAGAAGAAGTTTAGACCCTGCTACGTCTTGCCTATTCTTTTCCTGTATGACTAGACAAATATTATTATGTATGCTTTTCATTTATTCAGTTGACTACTACTTTCCTTACAAAATGAACTTAGTAGCCTTAGATGATAATTATGGTATCTGAAATTCAAGCTCCACCCCAGCTATAGGAGAAGCCATGCTATGTTTTATAACTTCTCTTTGCTGCCCTGAAACTCAGTTAACTTCCTGTAGTTAAATTCAGCTGAGCAGCCTTTTCACATGTTTACTTGCTAGAATCAAATAGCATCTTACACTATAGCAGTCTAAGACTATCCGACTAAACAAACATTCATTTCGGTATTGACATCCATTTTGTTACACTTGCATACCAAAAGCTGATGAGATTACTAATTTGTAAATTCAGTGTGCAGTTATCATCAACTGTGTTGAACATGTAGACACCGCTGGACCAAATAGTCCTACAGCTACCAAGCACACTAGGCAAGAGGGATATGAAGCATTTATTGGCTGAAATATTCCTACTAAAGTTCATATACCATGATCTAATATAGTGGGAAGATGCAAAAGAACAAAGAGAGGAAAAGAGACCAATGAGGAGGATCGAAATAGAAGGAGAAAGAAGTTAAGGTACTACATGAAGAATGATTTTATCAATGTTATGATTTACACTTTGATGTCATGTAACGGATGAGAATTCGCTTAATGCCAAATTAATTCGACTTTGTGACAGTTTTGATGTTTGTTAAACTGTTACAGAACATTGAACTTATTGTGTATTTCAAGATTTTGTAGCAACCATAGATGCATGATTAAATTGCTTGCCGTCGCACCAATATTATGCCCAGACATAAGTAGACGTTACAATATGTCAATCTATTGCTGTTCTTGCTGTTACAGGAACAATCAAGAACCATCCGTCAATGTTCGAGAAACTCTAGATATCGACTTGTTTCTTGCAGCTTTGATCTCAAAACCGGGCAAATGTCCAGCCCAAGCCATCTAAGTATAGAGTATTTGCACAATGGATTACCATGCGCCTTCGCCCACGGTACAAAACCATCTAAGTAGGCAAGCAAACAAACAGTGGTATCACTTATTTGTTTCTAGCTCCAAGTCCAACAGAATATCAATATGAAATTTTAGAGGCACACAAGTCTACATTGTGCAGAATGTTTACCGTGTGTGGGGAGTGTAGTGCGCCTATCGTCTCCATATTCAAAAAAACCAATCGCCGTCAACTCAACCAATCAATGAAATAGGAAAGCGAGCAGCAGATGCCAATATCAAGAGAAGCAACAACAACACATGGAACATCAAACATGCCACTTTTATCCACAAAAGGCTGCCATACCGGAATAGTTCTACACGTGCCATTAGAAAAAAAAATAAGAAAAGCCTAACCGCGTAATTTAAACCTGCAATGTAGACGAAAAGCACTGACAATTTTACCACGTTGGCCATGCTGTGATAGGACGAGATACATGCGGCGAGGCGAAGCTCGCCTATTCACCTAGTTTTGTATCACATCGCTAAATATAGAGGAAGAAGGCATCATCCAAAATATTCTAGATGTATAAAGAATCCCCTCGGAAAACTTTACGGTGATATCTCTTTGGTAAGGCTCACTTAGATTATATTTTGTAATTGGAAAGGCACTTTATAGGATTAACCTATCTTAATTAGTGGGAGTATGGATTCTTTTTTCTTATGAAGAAATATTCCTAATAAAAATTCTTAGAGCTACACCGAATCTACGAAACATCATGTGTAATAAATGTGGAATTCACGAATATTCCACAACTTTTGTGTCTTCACAATACTAGCCGTTCGGACGAACGGGTTGATGACTAGTTTGTAGAATTGGCATCAGTTATCACCAGCGCTAGTCTTGTAATTGAGATTGAAATACTGTTAAGTCCTGACAAGTAACTTCACGGACTGGTACCGTATTGTTAAAGAATCAAGATATGATTAAGTCCTAATGCAAACTTTTAGTAAACCTCACATTGATGATTCAAAGAGCAATGGTTTCAATTAGTACAAAATCATCTTGTCTCCGTGAAACTTGAAATTCAAATCCGTTTGAAAAGTAAGGAGCTAGAAATTTTGTTTTCAGAAATAAGCAAGGTATGAGATATGTGATATCTAAGACCTTATTGCAATATGATAGAATATAATCTAGTGAGACTACATAAACTCATAACTTTTATGGGAATGTACGAAGGTTGAAGACGCTAGACGTCCCAATCCTCCAACTAGTTGGGCACTAACGATATTCGCATATCCATGAAGTGATCGTCCTTAGTATGCACCGTTTCTAAGACTCGTCGTTTCGAAGTATCTCATGATGATTGGGTGTTATAGATTCTACGTGTGCATACAACTGGGGTGTAAGCCAGATTTGCACATGCGAATACTAAGGTTAAACTTTACGATCCTAGCATTCAGACATGGTCTCGGAAAGTCGTCATGATATGATGGATAAAATTATGAGTGAAACTATTCATCATATTACAAAGTTACTAATAGTGAAATCTGGAACACTTGTCATATGATGTTCAACTTCAAAGTAAGAACCTCAAGGTTATTGGTATTTCACCAATGGATCTAGAAGTTATTGAAGGTGAAGTGTTTTCTAAGAATGAGGAGAGCTAAAAGAGAAACTACAAAAGATATTTTGGCAGAAAGAAAGAAAAGACTAGAAAGTCTAGCTCGGGTTGTATATACATGATATACATGTTATGAATGTATTCCTTGTTTGGTCACACAAAAAAATTCTTGGGTATTTGTACCATATTGGTTGGTATGAGGTGTCATACAAAACAACGCAATACAAGAATACAATGGCCTAAGTGACTGACAAGGAATATGGTAGAAATGCACGTCTGAAACAAAATAAAGTGTTATTGTGTTTGTCGTTGGCATTTTACCTAGCCCTTCAGATTTATAATAAAGAACTTTACAATTGTTGTTTTGTTCTGGTTAAATGAAAACAATGAGTTGTTCAAATTGTAACATTCCATGTACGATGGATAAGTTATTATAAATCTTTATGGTGAAGCACACATACATAAAGCTAAAATGCCATAAGGCAAATGATGTGAATTCCACTCATTAGTGGAAACCGCCATTTAGGTCATGTTAGAAAGGAACGCATGAAGGAACTCCATTTGAATGGATTTTTGGAGTCATTTGATTTTTGAATCGTTTGGCACTATAAATCTTTTCTAAGAGACAGCTAAAATACGATCCATCTGAGCCAAGAGTTGAGCAGACAATAACTTAGTGAAACATACATGATGATGTATGTGGTTCACTGAGCATAGTTGTGTGCGGGAGATTCTTCTTCTTCATGAAAACTTCCAATAATGAATTGAGTATATATATGTGGATATATTCGATAAGGAATAAGTTTGAAACATTTGAATGGATTCAAATAAATTTCAGCATGAAGTGGAAATCATCGTAATAGAAAAGTCAAATATCTATGATTGGATCATGGTGAAAATATTTGAATTACGAGTTTTAGCGTACATCTAGAAGTTATGAAATTATTCTAGCTCACATTCTTGGAGTATCATAATAATGATGGTGGAGTATCCAAGAGATGTATCCAAACCTTGTTGGATTAATGATGAGATAATATGAAATGATGCCATTATATATTTTTTGTGGATTATGCTTTAGAGACTATAGCTTTTACACTGAATAGAGCATCATCATGATCCATTGAAATGACACCATACGAGTTGTGGCATGGGTATAAACCCTAAATGGTCCTTTCATAAATTTTGGTATGCATAGCATAAGTAAATGAGTTTACAACCAAAATCGGATAAAATGTCTTTGTTGATTATCCCATGAAATTGATTGGGAATTCTTTCCACTATGAAGTCAAAGACAAAAGTGTTTGTCAATGTTTCTTACTTATTTCAAAGAAATTGTTTCTAGCGAACTATTTGAGTGGAGGACAATAGAACTTGATAAGGTTTATGAACATGAGTACGTCTTCAACGTATCGATAATTTCTTATGTTCCATGCTATATTGATGATACCTACATGTTTTATGCACATTATTTGTCATATTTATGCATTCTCTGGAACTAACCTATTAGCAAGATGCCGAAGAGCCAGGTTGTTGTTTTCTAGCATTTTTGGTTTCAGAAATCCTAGTAGGAAATATTCTCGGGTGGACGAAATCTTCGCCCGGGGTCTATTTTTGCACGGAGCTAGGAAGGCAGAGAGACCAGAAGTGGGGCGACGAGCGCCGCCACCATAGGGCCGCGCGGCGGAGGGAGGGCCCGCGCCGCCTATGGTGTGGGCCCTCGTCGGCCCTAGCCCTGTGCGCCTACTTAGGCTCGTCACTTGAAAACCCAGTGCCGAGAGCCCACGATCGGAAAACCTTCCGGGAGAGATCACCGCCGCCGCCGTCCCATCTCGGGGGATTCGGGAGATCGCCGGCACCCTGCCGGAGAGAGGATTCATCTCCCGAAGGACTCTTCATCGCCATGATCGCCTCAGGAGTGATGAGTGAGTAGTTCACCCCTGGACCACGGGTCCATAGCAGGTAGCTAGATGGTCGGCTTCTCCTTGTTGTGCTTCATTGTTGGATCTTGTGAGCTGCCTAACATGATCAAGATCATCTATCTGTAATTCTATATGTTGTGTTTGTCGGGATCCGATGGATAGAAAATACTATGTTATGGTGATTATCAATCTATTGTTTATGTGTTGTTTATGATCTTGCATGCTCTCGGTTATTAGTAGAGGCTCGCCAAGTTTGTACTCTTAGCTCCAAGAGGGAGTATTTATGCTCGATAGTGGGTTCATGCCTTCATTGACACTTGGGACGTGACTGAAAGTTCTAAGGTTGTGATGTCCCTTTTGCCACTAGGGATAAAACATTAGGATTCTATGTCTAAGGATGTAGTTCTTGATTACATTTCGCACCATACTTAATGCAATTTTCTGTTGCTTGCAACTTAATACCGAATGGGGTTCGGATGATAACCTGGTGGACTTTTAGGCATAGATGCGATTGGATAGCGGTCTATGTGTACTTTGTCGTAATGGCCGGATTAAATCTCACTATATTTATCATATCATGTATATGCATTGTTATGCCCATCTCTATTTGTCATTGCCCAACTGCAATTTGTTCACCCAACATGCTTTTATCTTATGGGAGAGACACCTCCAGTGTGAACTGTGGACCCGGTCCTATTCTTTACATAGCATACAATCTCCTTATTGCAATTGTGTTTTACTATTTTCTTGCAAACAATCCTCTTCCACTCGTACGTTTAATCCTTTGTTACGGCAAACGGTGAGATTGACAACCTCAGCACCCACATTTGTTTAGACTCAATACTTTTGATTTATTCTTTGATTCACGTTGTTTGGAATCTACACACTGTTTGTTCACCCGCCTCTTTTTATTTAACCTATCAACCAGCTAGCGTGCTTCTCGGCTCCCTACTGGTTCGATTAAACCTTGGTTTCATACTGAGGAAACTTGCTTCTATACGCATCATACCTTCCACTTGGGGATCCCAACGGACGTGTACATCCGTGTCAGTAATTCACAGCAGATTGCCGGGGAGATCAAGACACGTTGCAAGGGGAGTCTCCACTTCACTTTCCTTTGTTTTTGTCTTGCTTTGCTTTATTTTATTTACTACTTTGTTTGCTGCTCTAAAAAAACATAAAAAAATTAGTTGCTAGTTTGACTTTATTTCTTGTCTTGCTCTCTATATCAAAAAAAAAAAAAAATTAGTTACTTGCATTTACTTTATCTAGTTACTTTTACTACCATGTCTAGCTCTACACTTGTTACTTCTTCACCTGAGGAATTAGTTTTTACTTTTAAACAAGGGGATGAGGAAAGTTTTAAAGATGCTTGGTCTAGAATTTTTACTTCTTATCTTAAAACTGAACCTCAAATGACTCTAAGTTTGCTCCTTAGTAATTTTTATTTTGGTCTTATGATTCGTTATAGATATGCTTTGGATGCTTTAGTAGGAGGAGATTTCCTTCATTGTAATGGGGATCAAGCTTTTAATGCCATAAAGAAATTGGTTGCATCACATGATTCAGCTAATAATTTTGATTCAGCCCTTATTAGCATTTATAATAGATTGAACAATCTCGAGATAAGTACATCTCGCTTGAATGACAATTATCACTGTGTTCGTAATCGTCTTGAACAAGTTTTAGTGAATTCTAAACCTTCATTATGGGATCCTACTGTTAAAATTGTTATTGGTGATCAAACTCTTCGTGCCAACTGTGATATTATGTCTGAATTTTGCCTTATACCTGAGAGCATTTATAAATCTTTGGAACTATGGGGAGTTGATGAAGGAGGAGAAGAAATAACTCTCATTGATAATTCTATTATAATTCCTAAGGGAATAGGTGTGCATACGACCATTCTTGGAAGAACAATATCCATTGATTATCTTGTTATTGAATGTGTAGGGACGGGACAAATCACACCACTCGGAAGATCCCTGCTAAAACTATTGGGAGCAAGTCATAGATGTGAAGGCATCTTGAGTTACCTCTATACCAGGGGAAATGCTTGTTTCCTAAATCAAAGAGAAGGAAAACAACAAGAAGGTAAGGTAAAGCCCAAGGTAAGGATGATGCACCACATCGATAATACTTGATTTTACTTTCTGCGCCTAGGTGAAGGCGTTACGAAAAAACCTTATAGGGAACCAACCCATCCTTTTACTACAGCAATTTTTTTTTTTGTTGAGTCTTGGAAGTTGTTTACTACAGTAGCAACCTCTCCTTATCATGTTTTTGTGCCAAGTAAAGTTTCTATGTCAAAGTTGATGTTATATTTGGGATAGCTGCGCAGAAACAGCATTGTTGTCTGTCACAGATCTGAGCACAGAGCCTCTTGTAGAAAATTCGAAAAATCTTCCAGTTACGGCGTGATCTGCCTCGGATATGCATAAATTTATTAGTTTGAGTTTTCCATTGAAACAGTGATTATAACTAAAATTAGTCTTTAAGATGTTGTTTTGACAGATTCTGCCTTTTATTTAGATTACCTCTTTTGCTATGTTGGATTCATTTCTTTGATCCATTAATGTCAAGTAGCTTTATGCTGCAATGTCCATAAGTGTAAAGAATGTTTGTGTCACCTCTGAATGAGTGAATTATTAATTGTGCACTAACCCTCTAATGAGTTTGCTTGAAGTTTGGTGGGGAAGTTTTAAGGGTCAAGAGAGGAGTGTGATATACTATGATCAAGAGGGTAAGCTCTAAGCTTGGGGATGCCCCGTGGTTCATCCCTGCATATTTGAAGACTCAAGCGTCTACGCTTGGGGATGCCCAAGGCATCCTTTCTTCATCGACAACTTATCATGTGGTTCCTCCCACAGAAACCTGTTTTATTTAATCACATCTTGTGTTCTTTACTTGGGGCGTTTGTTTTGTTTTGTTTTGTTTGTTTGAATAAATGGATCCTAGCATGCACTTTGTGGGAGAGAGACACGCTCAGTTGTTGCATATGGACAAATATGTCCTTAGGCTTTACTCATAATGTTCAATGCGAAGTTTCTTCTTCGTTAATTATATGGATTTGGAATGGGAAATACTGCATGTAGTAATTCTAAAATGTCTTGGATAATGTGATACTTGGCAATTGTTGTGCTCATGTTTAAGCTCTTGCATCATATACTTTGCGCCCATTAATGAAGAAATACATAGAGCTTGCTAAAATTTGATTTGCATATTTGGTCTCTCTAAGGTCTAGATAATATCTAGTATTGAGTTTTGAACAACAAGGAACACGGTGTAGAGTCTTATAATGTTTACAATATGTCTTTTATGTGAGTTTTGCTGCACCGGTTCATCCTTGAGTTTGCTTTAAATAACCTTGCTAGCCTAAACCTTGTATCGAGAGGAATACTTCTCATGCATCCAAATCCTTGAGCCAACTACTATACCATTTGTGTCCACCATACCTACCTACTACATGATATTTTCCGCCATTCCAAAGTAAATTGCTTGAGTGCTACCTTTAAAATTCCATCATTCACCTTTGCAAAATATAGCTCATGGGACAAAATAGCCTTAAAAACTATCATAGTATTGAATATGTGTATACCTTTATCTTTTATTAAGTTGCTGTGCGATAACCATGCTTCTGGGGAACGCCATCAGCTATTGTTGAATATCATATGAGGTTGCTATGCATGTCCGTCTTGTATGGAAGGATCTATCACTTTAGTGGTTGGAGCATACAAAATTGTTGTAAGAGAAGAACATTGGGCCGCTAACTAAAGCCATGAATCATGGTTGAAGTTTCAGTTTTGGACATATCTCCTCTCACATGAGAATAATAATTGTTGCTACATGCTTATGCATTTAAGAGAAGTCCATTATTATCTGTTTTCCATGTTGTCCCGGTATGGATGTCTAAGTTGGGAATAATCAAAAGCGCAAGAAATCCAAAATGCGAGCTTTCTCCTTGGACCTTTGTACAGCATGGAGGTACGCCTTTGTGACACTTGGTTGAAACATGGCATGCAAAGATCCGATAGTCCAAGTTAAGGGATGAGGTGCGGACACTATTAGTATACTATGTCAGGCTTGCAACTTGTAAGATATAATTCTACGTAACTCATATGCTTTATTACTACCGTTGACAAAATTGTTTCATGTTTTCAAAATAAAAGCTCTAGCACAAATACATCAATCGATGCTTTCCTCATTGAAGGACCATTCTTTTACTTTTATTGTTGAGTCATCACCTATCTCTCTCCACCTCAAGAAGCAAACACTTGTGTGAACTGTGCAGTGATTCCTACATACTTGCATATTGCACTTGTTATATTACTTTATGTTGACAATATCCATGAGATATACATGTTATAAGTTGAAAGCAACTGCTGAAACTTAATCTTCCTTTGTGTTGCTTCAACACCTTTACTTTGATTTATTGCTTTATGAGTCAACTCTTATGCAAGACTTATTGATGCTTGTCTTGAAGTACTATTCATGAAAAGTCTTTGTCATATGATTCACTTGTTTACTCATGTCATTACCTTTGTTTTGATCGCTGCATTCTCATTCCATATGTTTACAAATAGTATGATCAAGATTATGATGGCATGTCACTTCAGAAATTATCTTTGTTATCGTTTTACTTGCTCGGGACGAGCAGGAACTAAGCTGGGATGCTAGTACGTCTCCAACGTGTCAGTAATTCTTATATTCCATGCTACTTTATTGATGATACCTACATGTTTTTATGCACATTATTTGTCATATTTATGCATTCTCACGGAACTAACCTATTAACCAAGTGCCGAAGAGGCAGGTTGTTGTTTTACGCTGTTTTTGGATTTGGAAATCCTAGTAAGGAAATATTCTAGGGGGATTGGACGAAATCTTCGCCCGGGGTCCTATTTTTTGCACGGAGCTTTAGAGGCGGAGAGATCATGGTGGGCGTGAGCGCCGCCACCACCGTAGAACCGCGGCAGGAGGGGAGCCCCGCGCCGCCACATGGTGTGGGCCCCTCGTCAGCCCTGACCTGCCTTCCGCCTACCAAAGCCTCATCGCGAAAACCCCGATCTGAGAGCCATGATCTGGGAAAACCTTCCCGGAAGACGCCTGCCGCGCCAGTCCCATCTCGGGGGATTCAGGCGACCTCGGCACCCTGCCGGAGAGGGATTCATCTCCCGGAGGACTCTTCATCGCCATGATAGCCTCCGGAGTGAGTGGGTAGTTCACCCCTGGACCATGGGTCCATAACAGTAGCTAGATAGTCGTCTTCTCCTTGTTGTGCTTCATTGTTGGATCTTGTGAGCTGCCTGTATGATCAAGATCATCTATATGTAATTCTATATGTTGTGTTTGTGGATCTGATGGATAGAGAATACTATGTTATGGTGATTATCAATCTATTGTTTATGCTGTTGTTTATGATCTTACATGCTCTCCGTTGTGGTAGGCTCGTAAGTTTTGTACTCTTAACTCCAGAGGAGTATTTATACTCGATAGTGGGTTCCATACCTTCAGTGACACAGGAAAGTGACAGAAGATTCTAGGTTGTGATGTCTTGTTGCCACTTGGGATAAAACATTGATTCTGTGTCTAAGGATGTGTTGTTGATTACACTACGCACCATACTTAATGCAATTGCCTGTTGCTTTGCAACTTAATACGAATGGGGTTCGGATGATAAGCTGAAGGTGGACTTTTTAGGCATAGATGCGGTTGATGGTCTATGTACTTTGTCGTAATGCGGATTAAATCATATATTTATCATATCATAACATATACATTATTGTACCCTTCTCTGTTGTCAATTGCTGGTAATTTGTTCACCCAACATGCTTTTTATCTTATGGGAGAGACACCTCTAGTGGACTATGGACCCCGGTCCTATTCTTTACATAACATACAATCTACCAATTGTGTTTACTATTTTCTTGCAAACAATCCTCTTCCACTCGATACGTTTAATCCTTTATTTTGTAAGCCGTGAGATTAACCAACCTAATATTAAGAACAGGGCA
The DNA here is from genome assembly GCA_030979885.1 of Lolium multiflorum. Taxonomy (NCBI): domain Eukaryota; kingdom Viridiplantae; phylum Streptophyta; class Magnoliopsida; order Poales; family Poaceae; genus Lolium; species Lolium multiflorum. The sequence continues at coordinate 90,066 of JAUUTY010001016.1, read as the reverse complement.
ATGCCCCAGTTTTGTTGTGCGATTCACGTTGGCGCCGGAATCCTGTTGTTGCGCCGCATCACATTTCGCCACCATCAACCTTAAACTTCGTGGCTCCTACTGGTTCGATTAAACCTTGGTTCCATATTGAGGGAAACTTGCTTCTATAAGCATCATACCTTCACTTGGGGTTCCCCACAGCGGACGTGTGCATCTAGCATTATCAAACACTTGATAAATGCACAACATCGGAAATGGTTGGAAGAAAACTACGAAGATCCCCATGGCTCCATGTCTACAAAGATGTTGCAGATGCTTGAGATCAAAGTAATTGTTGAACCTTGTAGATATGGTTTATTTTGTAATCAAATGAATGATTTGTGGACAAAGGATTGTTTTTGAACAATGATAAACCAACTACATACAAAGAAGTTATGATGGGCCTGACTCCGTTTGAATGGCTATGCGCCATGAAATCCAAGATAGGTGAATACTTTTTGAAAGTAAATGGATCTATAAAGTAGATGGACTTGGATGGAATATCCTTAAAGAAGCTTGACTTATCGAAAAGCAGTTTACAAAAAAGTTCAAAGAGTTGACTACGATAAGATTAGATCTTCCGTAGCAATGATTATAGTCTATGTGGATTATTCTAGTAATCGCTACATATTTCTTTTATGAAATATGCTAGTAGGATGGCAAAATACATTACTTATAAGTGTGTATGAAGGATATAGATACAACCAGAGTTTGCTAGTCCGTGGAATACTAGATAGGTATACAAACCTGAGGTGGATGAAGTAGTGCTCCTTGAGTTGGAATCTTCACCGGATGAAACTAATCAAAGTTTCGTTCATCAAGCTGATAAGAAGATGCTTGCATTTGCAGAAATTAAGTGGGAGCAATGGACATATTTATAATACTTTATGTAGATGACATATCGTTGATTATAAATAGTGTAATTATATAATTGATTTAAAAGGTTTAATTTCATTGAGAATTAACATCAATGAAAGGATATGAATTGAAACATATTTAGTGTCAAGATCTATGAAGATAGATAGAACACATAATAAGTTTAAGTTTAAGTACATAGAATAGATATTGAAGTAGTTCAATTAAGAAGGTGTTCTTTTCATGAAGGTTTAACAAGACTTGAGTGTATTTGACACTCGATGAGTAAATACACATGAGTGATTTTAGATCACGAATAATATGTACAAAGTCAGAAGTCCTGTGCTCTAAAGTGTTACGAGCATATACCAGAATGATTCATGTAATGATCATTGGACAACAATAAGAATATGAGTGCTTTAGAAGAACCAATGATATATATATATATATATATATATATATATATATATATATATATATATAGTTTATATGGAAGTGACAAATCGTTGTAAGGTGTTGCACCGATATTAGTTTGGTCACATATAAAATAAAATTTCAATCTCAATTAGGCTAAGTGTTGTTTATAAGGTAGCACAATGAGCTAGAAGAAGTCTATGCTAGATTTGGATCAGTTCTAAATATTGTGACGGATTCTACAAACGAAGGCAGAGTATGTCATTGTTTTGATAATGACTGAGGATGTTAAGTCAAGGAGTTCTTTGAGAACTTGGTGTAGTTCCGACAGTGTCGAACTTTGAAGCTATATTGTGTGTGACAATATTAGTGACTTATTTCAGACCGCGAAATTAAGGTTCCACCAAGAGGACTAAGCATATACAATTAATGCCGACTTATTTGGAAAATGAGTGATGCGTTGAGACGCAAATGAATTGCAAAAATACATACGTTTCTGAGCGTGTCGGATCCGTTGACTAAAACCTCTCCCGTGAGCAAAACATGATAAAGCACCAGAAGGCCAAGGTGTTATATCTTTAGAGCTGGCCAGGCTGAAAGGGAAGCTGAAGGAGGAGGAAGCTGTTGGAGATATGCCCAAGAGGCAATAATAAATTAGTTATTGTTATATCTTATTGTTCATGATAAATGTTTACATATCATGCTATAATTGTATTAACCGGAACATTGATACATGTGTGTTATGTAAACAACAAAGAGTCCCTAGTAAGCCTCTTGTATAACTAGCTTGTTGATTAATGGATGATCATGGTTTCGTGATCATGAACACATTGGATGTTATTAATAACGAGGTTATGCCATTAGGTGAATGATATAATGGACACACACCCAAATGAGCGTACATAAGATCAAGTCATCAAGTTCAATTTGCTATAAGCTTCTGATACATAGTTGCCTCAGTCCTTCGACCATGAGGAAATCATGTAAATCACTTACACCGGAAGGTACTTCGATTACATCAAACGCCATTGCGTAAATGGGTGGTTATAAGATGGGATTAAGTATTCGGAGAAAGTGGCAGGTTGGGCATATGGATGATCAACAGTGGGATTTGTCCATCACGATGACGGATAGATATACTATGAGCCCTCTCGGTGGAATGTCATACGATTAGCTTGCAAGCATATGAATGGTTCATAGAGGTACATACGGTACGAGTAAAGAGTACTTGTCGGTAACGAGGTTGAACAAGGTATGGAGATACGGATGATCGAACCTCGGAGAAGTAAAATATCGCGTGACAAAGGGAATCGGCATCGTATGTAAATGGTTCAATCGATCACTAAGTCATCGTTGAATATGTAGGAGCCATTATGGATCTCCGAGATCCCGCTATTGGTTATTGCTCGGAGAGGTCTTGACCATGTCTGCATAGTTCGTGAACCGTAGGGTGACGAAGCAGGTTCGTCATGCGCAAGTAGGTCAGAATATATGAGTTCAGGTCCGGTGCATTCGGAGTCTGGATGGGATCCGGACATCACGAGGAGGTCCGGAATGGGCCGGAGAATAAGATTCATATATATGATGAGAAGTCATTTTCCGGGGTTCGGAAAAAGTTCGGTGTTTTGACCGGAGCTTCTAGAAGGTTCTAGAGGGCCACCAGTGGGCCCACCGGAGGGGGTCACATAGGCCCACATGGGCTAGGCACACCAGCCCCCCAAGGCCCATGTGGCTGGATCAAGTGGATAAGATCAAATCCCTTGAAAATAGGGACTTAACTTGGGGGGAAGTTGCCCCTTGTTTTGGCCCAAAGGCTTGGAGGGGGCCAAGGCAGCCCCCCCACGCCTATATAAGAGGGAGGGGAGGGCTGGGGCGCACCCCATCCATAAGCCCTAGCCGCCCCTCTCTCCCTCCTTCTTCTTCCTGCGCAGGCTTGGCGAAGCCCTGCAGGAATTTCTCCTCCACCTCCACCACCACGCCGTCGTGCTGCTGGGATTCCGAGAGGATCTACCACACCTCCGCTGCCCGCTGGAACGGGAGAGGAAGGGCTTCATCGACACCATACGCGCGACCGAGTACGGAAGTGTTGCCGGATTGCAGCACCGGGGACGATCGTCTACCAACAACGAGATTAATCTCGTAGGCTTTGGAATCTTCGAGGGTTAGTCTCATCTCCATCTCGTTGTTCAGATCTCAATTAGATCTTGGGTGTTCCATAGATTAGATCTTGGATTTATTCGTCTTTGCGGTAGGAAATTTTTTGTTTTTTCTGCAGCAGACACTTGTCCATAACCACAGGTTATAGGTTTCCTTTACCAGGGCCAGCTCCTGCCGCCGAGCCCTTCATTTGAATTGATCTGAGGAATGGACATCCATGTACTCTATCGATTTTCTCCATAGCTTAACACAGCACAGGCAGCCCTCAATGGTCATGGCATCGGCAGATGTCTGCTGCCGAGGCGTTATTCTCGAGCCTCGCTGTTACTGCGATTTTCTCTGATACTTCTTGTAAGGGTTATGTCCCGGAGCAATTTCAACGATGTTCTTAAGATCCAACGATCGCACGCGAGCCCCGATGGTGCTTATCGTAACGCCGACTTCACACTGTTGGGGAACCCCAGAGGAAGGTATGATGAGCATAGTAGCAAGTTTTCCCTCAGTAAGAAGCCAAGGTTTAATCGACCGTGGGAGAGAAACACGAAGGTGTTCTTTGGCTGACTAGTGGGCGCTGACGTCGGCTTAACAGTGATTTCACCACAACACAACCAAAGTGCTGCATCTGCTTACAGTGAAGGTTGTCAATCTCCTTTGGTTTATGAACTTACAAAAGGATTAGATGTATCGAGTGGAAGGAGATGTTTGCATAAAAAATCAGCAGTGTGATTGATTAGATTTTATCGGTAGAATAGGACCGGGATCCCACGATTCACTAGTGTCTCTCCATAAAGAAATAGCATGTTAGGTGAAAAATTACAGTTGGGCAGTGGCAGAATATGAGTCAATACATGACGAGATGAGTGTTTATGAGATTTGATATGGACATTACAACACATTAATACATTGTGTGGGATTATGCCTCAGAAAACAAAAATTTCCTACATAAGAACGAACAACAAGCCAGAATCAATCTGGTAGATGAGCCTTGCATGAGGTGAAGATCAACATACCCTCGAAGATCGCTAAGTGTTAACGAGATAAATCTGTGGATGTGACGATCTTGCCTCTTTCAACGACGCGTAGAAGATCTTGACGGTGCCACAATCGGGCAGCACTTACTCGGTCACACGTGCGGTGTTGATGACGACGTACTTCTCCGGGTCAGTGGGAGCATCGGATGTATTAGATCCTCCTCGGAATCCCGCCAGCACGACGGCGTGGTGGCACGGTGGTGGTGGAGATCTCGGCAGGGCTTAGCCGCAAGCGGCCCGCAGAAGAAGGAGGAGGAGGAGTAGCAAGGGTTTTGAGCGCGGATGGTGCCGACTTGGGGAGCAAGACTCGACTTGAGGTGCCCTTGGGTCACCCCTTAGTCCCTTTAAATAGGTGGCAGCAGTGTCTACCACGCTTCTTTTCTGTGACAGTCATTAGGCCTCCAGTGAGAGGTTTGTAGAACGGCAGCAAGTTTTCCCTTAAGTGGATCACTCAAGGTTTATCGAACTCAGGAGGAAGAGGTCAAAGATATCCCTCTCAAACAACCCTGCAATCAGATACAAGAAGTATCTTGTGTCCCCAACACACCCTAATACACTTGTCGGATGTATAGGTGCACTAGTTCAACGAAGAGATAGTGAAATACAAGTAGTGTGGATGTATATGAGTGGTAATAGTAATATGAATAAAATATGGCAGCGAGTGAACATGCAACAGAACAGTAAATAAACGTAATTCGATGTTTGGAAACAAGGCCACAAGGATCATGTACCTTTGCCGTGGACACTCTCCAACATTGATCGCACTATTATCTAACTGCTGCCTCTCTCATTGGCTACATACACTCTTTGTTGGATGACAAACACCATTTGTTGTGTAGGGCTACAAGAGCTCCCTCAAGCCGGAGTTAACAAGCGCCAACAACTAACATCCATATTTAAGTAACCTTAGAGCATAATAGATCTTTGCAAAATAAACCGAGAACTAACATAGCATACACACTTTCACCATTACACTATGAAAGGGGAAATAGATCACATCAATACTATCATAGTGATAATTAACTCCATAACCTACAAGAGATTATGATCATAACTCTACGACAAGAACTACACGATGCACACACTGTCACCATTACACCATGCAGGAGGAATAGACTACTTTAGTAACATCACATGAGTAGCACATAGACTAGTAGCGATACAAAGCTCATCATATGGATCTCAATGTTTGACATTCGGTCATGAGATCATTGTATTGGAGTACGAGAGAGAGATTAACCACCGCAGCTACGGTGCACAACCTTCGCCTCGAGGAGGAACTACTCCACCGCCGTCATGGGGCAGCAGCGTTGATGGAGATGGCGGTGGTGTCGATGGAAAAGCCTTCCGGGCACTCCCCCGTCCCGGCGGCGTGCAGAGCAGAAGACTCTTCTCCCCAGAGATCTTAGCCCCAACGGTGGCGGCGGCTGGAAGGTTTCTCGTATTGTGGTTTTTCCGTGTGGGGTTTCACGACGGAGTCCTTAAGTAGGCGGAAGGGCAGCCTCGGGAGGGCCTGGTGGGGCCACACACCCTAGGGGGCGCGCACGGAGACGCAGCGCACTCGTCCCTAGCGTGTGGGGCCCCCGGGGATCCTGCGACATCTCTCGGTTTTTAAAACTTGTTTAAAAATGAATCTTTAGGTGTTGATTTCGTCAATTGAGAATATTTCTTACTGACTGAGGCTTAAAAACAGCGAGCAGAGACGGCACTTGGCATCTGACTCAATGATTAGTTCAGGAAAATCATCAACGATATAAAGTGTGAACAAAGCATGTAGGTAGGTATTATCATAAAACTAGCATGGAACATCAAAAATTATAGATACGTTTGAGGCATCAAGCATCCCTAAGCTTAGTTCCTGCTCGCCCTCGACGAGTAGGTAAACGATAACAACAATAATTTCTGAAGTGACATGCTACCATCATAATCTTGATCAACATTATTGTAAAGCATATGACATGAATGGAGTGATTCAAAACAATGATCTATAGTTTGCTAACAAATAGATAACATATAGCAAAACTTTTCATGAATAGTACTTTCAAGACAAGCATCAAAAAGTCCTGCATAAGAGTTAACTCATAAAGCAATAATTTCCAAAGTAAGGCATGACAACACAAAGGAGATATAAGTTTCAGCAGTTGCTTTCAACTTTCAACATACATATCTCATGGATAATTGTCAACACAGAGTAATATGATGAAGTGCAATAAGTAAACATGTAAGAATCAATGCACAGAGTTGACACAAGTGTTTGCTTCTAAGATGGAAGGAAGTAGGTAAACTGACTCAACATAAAAGTAAAAGATAGGCCCTTGGCAGAGGGAAGCAGGGATTAAATCATGTGCTAGAGCTTTCCAAGTTTTGAAATCATATAGAGAGCATAAAAGTAAAGTTTTGAGAGGTGTTTGTTGTTGTCAACGAATGATAGCGGTTACTCTAACTACCTTATCAACAAGACTTTCAAGAGCGGCTCCCTGAAGGACGTTATCTCTACCACCAAGGTAGATCATCCCTCTTTCTCTTTTTACACATGTACTTTAGTTTATTTATTAGATGACACTCCCCCCAACCTTTTGTTACACAAGCCATGGCTAACAGATTCTCGGGTGCCTTCCAACATTCACATACCATGGAGGTGTGTCTATTTCAATTAAGTTGCTTACTGATAGATCAGGGCAAAACATGTGAAGAGAATTATTAATGCAAGTTAATTAGTTGGGGGGGCGGGGAACCCCATTGCCAGCTCTTTTTGCAAAATTATTGGATAGCGGATGAGCCACTAGTCCATTGTGAAGGTCTGTCAGAAGTAAATGACAAGATCAAAAGATAAACACCACATACTTCCTCATAAGCTATAAACATTGACACAAATAAGAGATAATAGCTTTTGAATTGTTTAAAGATGTGGCACATGAAGTATTTACTTGGAATGTGGGAAATACCACATAGTAGGTGAATATGGTGGACACAAATGGCATAGGTTTTGGCTCAGGGATTTGGATCTGAAGTATTCCTCTCATTAGGCTTTGGCTATGAGTTGTTTAAAGTAAACACAAGTATGAACCGGTACAGCACTTACACAAGAACATATTACAAGCATTATAAGACTCTACCCTGTCTTCCTTGTTGTTGTTCAAACACTTTACGAGAAAATATCTAGACCTTAGAGAGACCAATCATGCAAACCAAATTTCAGCAAGCTCTATGTATTTCTTCACTAATAGGTGCAAATACATGATGCAAGAGTTTAAACATGATTTATATGAGCTCAAAACAATTGCCAAGTATCAAATTATTCAAGACCATATGAAGCATTTTCTGATTCCAACAAAATAGCAACAAGTGAAAGCGATCAACTTTCGCCCTTGAACATTAAAAGTAAAGCTAAGAACACATGTGTTCATCTGAACCAGCGGAGCCTCTCTCCCACACAAGGATGAATTTATTCAGAGAATGAAAATAACAAAACGAAAATAAAAACACACAGACGCTCCAAGTAAAGTACATAAGATGTGATGGAATAAAAATATGGTTTCACTAGAGGTGACCTGATAAGTTGTCGATGAAGAAGGGATGCCTTGGGCATCCCCAAGCTTAGATGCTTGAGTCTTCTTAAAATATGCAGGGATGAACCACCAGGGCATCCCCAAGCTTAAACCTCTTCTTGATCATAATGTATCATCCTCTTCTCTTGACCCTTGAAAACTTCCTCCACACCAAACTTCAAGCAAACTCATTAGAGGGTTAGTGCATAATCAAAAATTCACATATTCAGAGGTGACACAATCATTCTTAACACATCCTGGACATTGCACAAAGGTACTGAAAGTTAATGGAACAAAGAAATCCATTCAACATATCAAAGAGGCAATGTGAAATAAAAGGCAGAATCTGTCAAAACAAAACAGTCCGTAAAGACGAATTTTTCAGAGGCACTTAACTTGCTCAGATGGAAAAACTCAAAACTAATGAAAGTTGCATACATATCTGCGCACGTAAATTGGCAGATGTTTTTGATTTTTTTACAGAGAGTTCTGCGCAAATTCGTGACAGACAGCAATTCTGTTTCTCGCCGCAATCCAAATCTAGCATCAACTTCCTATTAGAGACTTCACTTGGCACAACAATGCATGAAAATAAAGATAAGGACAGGTTGCTACAGTAGTAACAACTTCTAAGACTCAACAAAACAGTAAATAAAATAAAATGGGTTTTCTCCCAAGAAGTTCTTTCTTTAAAGCCATTAAGATGGGCTCGGTAATTTTAATGATACTCTCAAGAAATAAGAAGTTGAAGCAAAAGAGAGCATCAAGAATCAAATTCAAAACACATTTAAGCTTAACCCACTTCCTATAAGGAATCTTGTACATAAATAAATTCATGAAGAACAAAATGGCAAGAATAGAAAAGCAACACAAGTGCAATTTCAAGATTCTCAACATAAGAGGGAAACTTAATATTATTAAGATGCATATAACCATGTTTCCCTCTCTCATAATAACTCTCAGTAGCATCATGAACAAACTCAGCAATATAACTATCACATAAAGCATTCTTGTCATGAGCTACATGCATAAAATTTTTACTCTCCACATAAGCATAATCAATTTTATTAGTTGGTGGGAGCAAATTCAACAAAGTAGCTATCATTATTATTCTCATCAAGTGTAGGGGGCATAGTATAATCATAATAAAATTTACTCTCCATAGTAGGCGGCACCAAAGACCACTATCATTATAATCATCATAAATAGGAGGCAAAGTATCATCAAAAAAAAATTTCTCCTCAATGCTTGGGGGACTAAAAATGTCATGATCATCAAAACCAAGCTTAGAATTTTCCATATCATTAGCAACAATGGTGTTCAAAGAGTTCATACTAATATCATTGCTACTAGCATGCAAATAAGATTCCATAAGTTTTTTAATTTTCGCAGCAAACAATCCATGTCTTAACTCAGGAAATAGAATAAAAAGCTCACTGTTGCTACTTTCCATTATGCCTAACTAGTGTAAACAAAAACAAGTATAATTGCAGGATCTAAAGAAAATAGCTTCGAGCACCCACACACCGGCAACAACTTAGTTACAGGACCGGATTATGAGTGCCTTTTGCCTTTCTCTCCCCGACAACGGCAGAAAATAACCCAGTGTCTACTCACGCACATTTCTGTAAGAACGGTGTTGGGCCTCCAAAGACGAGTTTGTAGAAGCGGCAGCAAGTTTTCCTGGTGAGTTCACTAAGTTTATGAACCTAGGGGAGGAAGAGGTCAAAGATATCCCTCTCAAACAATCCGCAATTAAAATACAAGAAGTCTCTTGTGTCCCCAACACACCTAATACACTTGTCGGATGTATAGGTGCACTAGTTCGGCGAAGAGATAGTGAAATGCAAGTAGTATGGATGTATATGAGTGGTAATAGTAATCTGAATAAAATATGGCAGCAAGTAAACATGCAGTAGAACAGTAAATAAGCGGAGATTCGATGTTTGGAAACAAGGCCTTGGGATCATACTTTCACTAGTGGACACTCTCAACATTGATCACATAATAAATAACTTACTTCTCCTCATTTGTGCTACATACACTCTTTTGTTGGATGACAAACACCATTAGTTGTGTAGGGCTACAAGAGCTCCCTCAAGCCGGAGTTAACAAGCGCCACAACATTCGGCATTCATGTTTAAGTAACCTTAATCATAATAGATCTTTGCAAAATAAACCGAGAACTAACATAGCATACACACTGTCCACATTACACTATGAAAGGAGAAATAGATCACATCAATACTATCATAATGATAATTAACTCCATAACCTACAAGAGATCATGATCATAGCCTACGACAAGAACCACACGGTGCACACACTAGTCACCATTACACCATGCGGGAGGAATAGACTACTTTAACAACATCACATGAGTAGCACATAGTTAGTAGCGATACAAAGCTCATCATATGGATCTCAATCATGCAAGCAATTCATGAGATCATTGTTGGAGTACGAGAGAGAGAGAGAGAGATTAACCACATAGCTACCGGTACATCCCTTAGCCTGGGGAGAACTGCCCACCATACCTCATGGGAGCAGCAGCGGTGATGGAGATGGCGGTGGTGTGATGAAGCCTTCCGGGGGCATGCCCCATCCGAGGCGAGGCGTGCGAACGGAGACTCATGTCCCCAGGATCTTGGCTTGCGATGGCGAAGCTCTTGAAGGTTTCTGCGTGGCAGTGGTTTTCCCGTATAGGGTTTCGCGACGGGTCATGCGTAGGCGGAAGGGCAGCCTCGGAGGGGCCAGGGGGTGGCCCCCCATAGGGGGCGCGGCCCCCCCCTTGGCCACGCCGCCCTGGCGTGTGGGCCCCCCCAGGCTCCCCTCTGGTGTCTCTGTCTTCAGGAAGCTTCGTGCAAAAATAAGATCTTGGACGTTGATTTCGTCCAATTCCGGGAATATTTCCATACAGTTTACGAAACCAAAAACAATGTGAGGAAAACGAGGTAGCCTTGACATCGTCCAATAGGTTAGTTCCGGAAAATGCATCAGAAACGATATAAAGTGTGAACAAAACATGTAGGTATTGTCATAAAACTAGCATGGAACATCAGAAATTATAGATACGTTTGAGACGTATCCGAGCCCCTTGGGTCGTCCATAAACCTGCCCCCAAGTTTGACTGAGTTCCGACAGGTTTCCGGTTCCAACAACCTAGTCCTACTCGGTTTTGCCAATTCCGAAATTGCATTAAGGAAAGACTCCTTTTCCCTTAAGGCAACGTGGTTGCACCTATTATGGAACCCTCCGGACTTCCTTAGACATCCCGGGTTGTCCCGGACATCCGGAACCTTCCATAATATTCCGGACTATTCCAGTCCTTCCAAAACCTTCTAGAAGCTCCGGTCAAAACACCGGACTTTTTCCGAACCCCGGAAAATGACTTCCCATATATAAATCTTATTCTCGGACCATTAAGACCTCCTCGTGATGTATAGGTCTCATCCGAGGACTCCGAACAACATTCGAGCTTCATTCCATATTCCATATCTACTTAAAACAACATCAAACCTTAAGTGTGTCACCCTATGGTTCGAGAATTATGCGGACATGATCGAGACTCCTCTCCGATCAATAACTAATAGCGAGACCTGGAGATCCATAATAGCTCCCACATATTCAACGATGACTTCGTGATCGAAAGAACCACTCATCACGTACAATTCCCTTTTGTCACTTGTGATATTTTACTTATCAAGTTTGATACGTGGTATCTCCCTTCTAATTTCAACCGTTATCGATAAGTACTCTTTACTCGTACGTACCATGATATGATATCCCTTGTGAGCCAGTCAATGCTTGCAAGCTAATTAGATATCATTCCACCGAGGGGCCAGAGTATATCTATCCGTCATCGGGATGGACAAATCCCACTCTTAAATCCATATACCTCAACTCATACTTTCAGAATACTTTATCCCATCTTTATAACCACCCATTTACTCAGTGGCGTTAATGTAATCAAAGTACCCTTCCAGCATAAGTGATTTACACTGATCTCATGGTCGAAGGACTAGGTAACTATGTATTGAAAGCTTATAACCAAGTTTGAACTTAATGACTTGATCTTATGCTAAGCTTATGGGTGTGTGTCCATTATATCATTCACCCAATGACATAACCTTGTTATTAACAACATCCAATGTTCATGATCACGAAACCATGATCATCTATTAATCAACAAGCTAGTTATACAAGAGGCTTACTAGGGACTCTGGTTGTTTACACAACACACATGTATCAATGTTTCGGTTAATACAATTATAGCATGGGATGTAAAAATTTATCATGAACACTAAGATATAACAATAACTAATTTATTATTGCCTCTTTGGCATATCTCCAAGAGTCTCCCACTTGCACTAGAGTCAATAATCTAGTTTGTTGTAAAAATATAACACCTTGGCCTTCTGGTGCTTATCATGTTTGCTCATGGGAGAGGTTTTAGTCAACGGATCTGACATGCTCAGGAAGCGTATGTATTTTGCAATTCATTTCGTCTCAACGCATCACTCATTTTCAAATGAGTCGGCATTAAATATGTTTAGTCTTATGGTGGAACCTTAATTCCGCGATCTGAAATATGTCACTAATATTGTCACACACAATATAGCTTCAAAGTTCTGACACTATCGGAACTACACCAAGTTCTCAAAGAACTCCTCGACTTAAACATCCTCAGTTATTGTCAAAAAACTGACATACTCTGCCTTCGATTGTAGAACCCGTCACAGTATTTAGAACAAAAGAAGCCTGGTGACCGGGTGTATACGTGAGCACGCGTTCTTTACTCGACACGTGTCTAACGTCTGTGTGTTCTGCCGTTTGTTGATGATGAGGTGAGCAGTCGTGTGGTCCTAAATATGATCTCTCCCCCGCTCCATCCACTTTGAAAAAGAAAAAATGGCGGATGCAACAATGGGGTTCCGCGAGGCCCAGCATGGCGTACGAACGCGTCCATCCCGAGCTGTTGCACAGAATCGCACTTGGATTGGAGGCCGACTCCGCCCCACCGCCAGCCACCGGCGAGGGCCGCGGACGGCAGCGGCAGCATCAGCTTGACGACATCGAGCACCTCCACGCCACCAATTTTGAGCGGTGCTTCTCCGCCGGAGCGTCCCGTGAGACCTGGTCGTCCCCGAGCTACGGAAGCAGGGCGGCCTGCCTATGTTGGTTGGAAGCCTGACGCGGCATGGTTCCGTCTTGTACGCCGCAGCGGTGTGGGAGGGTTTGTCCAGTTGATCCCCATTTTTTCCCAAATCAAGGATGCCTGGTCGCCCATCTCCGATTCACGCGGCGACGAACACTGCTCGTGGTCGGCGGCCGTCGGCGGGGGTGCGGTGGACGCGATCTTGCCCTCCCGACCAGCCAATCCCAAGGACATCTCCTTTCTTCTACAACTTCTGGTTCTTCACGCCATTCTTCGCATTAGCCCAACTGCATAGATCGAGGCGACAACCCGTCCGTCATGAGCGGACTCAAGAATCAAACCAGCAGATTGGCGCCATGGAGCAGCTCTGTCACTGACGGAATTAGAGAGAGAAAGAAATTTGGCAGAGGAGGGGCAGAGCTGAGGGTCCTGCAGCGGTGGTAGAGCTTCAGCTGAATTTCACGGATGGAAGCCATACTCCATCAATCGAACAATTACCACATCTAATCTGACCGGCCACGTCCATGCCCGGTGCGGCCCCTGCCACGCGAGCACGCGCGCCCACGCGGCTCGTCTGCGTGCCCGTTCGGCCACATGCCACACGCGAACACGCGCGCCCGCCGAGCCCTGACCCTGCGCCGCCTCGAGCAGCTGCGACCGTGATCTATGGATGGAGCTGCCAGTGGTGCCGAGGGCCGAATACAGCTGATGGCGGGTTTGCATGGGGCTGTGGCGGAACGGGTGGCGCGGCGCGTCAGAGTGGGTCTTGGCGGCTTAGGTGGACTACAGATCGCGTCCGCCGCACCGCGGTCGGCGGCCGGGAGGCAACCGCGAGCGTGTGTGTGCAGCTCAGGGAGCCTTTAGCAGCGCTCGTGCCCCACGAGGGCGGCACCCACGGCCGTGGCTCCCGCGCCGGCGCCGAACCACGGACAGGCAACTCCTTCCAAGCACGGCCCGCGCGCGGAGGGCTCGAGGCGGGGCCGCTCCGGCCTGCGCGAGGTGGCGGCGCGGAGTAGGGCGATGAGGAGGCGGCTCTCTCGCCGGAGGAAGGCGTCGAGGCGGCGGCTACATCGCCCGAGCAAGGGGCGGCCGGCGGCTAGATGGTGAGAGAGCCGCGCGCCATCGCCTAGCTGCTGTAGACCGGTGTAAGAGCAGGGACGGTGCACGCTACTTGAGCGCCCTACGACCCGGAGGCGAGCAGCTCGAGCTGTCCAGGGGGCCTCCTCTTATTCTGATTCGCCCCTTCCGATTCGTGCTGCAAGGCACCTCCTCTCGAATATTATTCGATCCAGGGCTAGGACAGGGACACTGATTCGATCTGGGGGATGTCGAAGACGAGGGCACTGTTTCGCTTGTGGGAAAGGAAGAAGAAGAGAGAGGGATTAGAAAAAGGAGGTTTGACGCTGTTTGGCTCCGTTTGTGAGGCTAGTATCTTAAAGCAGATCCAACGGTAAAGACCGCGTGCTCACTCAGGGATATTCTTACTGTTGTCCAATGATCATCACATGAATCATTCTGGTATATGCTCGTAACACTTTAGAGCACGGGACATCTGATTTTGTACATATTATTCGTGATCTAAAATCACTCATGTGTTTTACTCATCGAGTGTCAAATACACTCAAGTCTTGTTAAACCTTCACATGGAAAGAACACCTTCTTAATATTTTTATATTGAACTACTTCAACATTCTATGTACTTTAACTTAAACTTATTATGTGTTTTAATCTATCTTCATAGATCTTGACACTAAATATGTTTCGGTCCATGTTCTTTCATTGAAATTAATTTCTCAATGAAACCTTTTAATCAAGTATATAATTACATCATTTATAACTAACTAATATGTCATCCACATATAATATTATAACTATGTCTCAAGCGCTCCCACTTAATTTCTTGCAAATGCAAGCATCTTCTCGTTTCTGATGAAATCAAAACTCTTTGAATATTTCATCCGGTGAAGATTCCAACTCCGCGATACTCAGTTCATTGTATACCTATCTAGTATTTCACGGACTAGCAAAACTCTTTGGTTTGTATCTAGTATTTCATACACACTTCTAGTAAGGAATGTATTTCTGCCATCCTACTATCACTATATCTCATAAAAGAAATATGTAGTGATTACTAGAACAATCCACATAGATTCGCTACAGGTGAGAAAGTCTCATCGTAGTCAACTCTTTGAACTTTGTATGCAATAAATTGCTTTTCGACAAGTCGAGCTTCTTCAAGGATATTCCATCAAGTCCATCAATTTTATAGATCCATTTACTTTCAAAATGCTACCTATCTTGGGTTTATGGCGTATAGCCATTTTAACGGAGTCGGGGCCCATCATAACTTCTTTGCATGTAGTTGGTTTATCATTGTTCAAAATCAATCCTTTGTCCACAAATCATTTGTTTTGATCACAAAGTAAACCATATCTACAAGTTCCAATAGGTACTCAGTGTGACTATAACATTTGTGAACATGGGAGCCATGATCGTGCGTGGCCGCTTCCGAAACTATTTCCGATGTTGCGCTACTCAGTCATCATGCTCGAGTTCATAAACATATCAAGTTCCATTGTCCTCACTCAAATACTTCATCAGAAACAATTTCTTGGAAATAAGTAAGAAACATCGACAAAATCTTTTATCTTTGTCTCCATAGTGGAAAGAATTCCCAATCAATTCTGTGGGATAACCAACAAAGACATTCATCCGATTTTGGTTGTAAACTTATTTACTTATGCTATGCATACCAACATTTAAGAAAGGACTATTAGGTTTTATACCCATGCCATAACTCGTATGGTGTCATTTCAACGGATCATGATGATGCTCTATTTAGTGTAAAAGCGGTAGTCTCTAAAGCATAATCCACAAAAATATAATGGCTTCATTTTATTTTATCTCATCATTAATCCAACAAAGTTTGGATACATCTCTCGGATACTCCATCATCACTATGATACTCCAAAAAACGTGAGTTGTAGAACAATTTCATAACTCTCTTAGATGTTCGCTAAAACTCGTAATTCAAATATTTCCGCCATGATCCAATCATAGATATTGGCTTTTCTATTACGATGATTTCCACTTCATGGAAATTTATTTGAATCCATTCAAATGTTTCAAACTTCTTCCTTCTCGAATATATCCACATATATGTACTCAATTCATTGTTGGAAGTTTTCATGAAGTAGAATAATCTCCCGCCCAGTGAACAACATACATCATCATGTATGTTTCCACTAAGTCAGTTGTTCAACTCTTGGCCTATGAATGGTATTTCAGTCATTCCTTTTAGAAAAGATTTGAAGTGCCAAACGATTCAAAATCAAATGACTCCAAAAATCCATCTTCATGGAGTTTCTTCATGTGTTCCTTTCTAACATGACCTAAATAGCGGTTCCACAAAAGTGGAATTCAAATCATTTGTCTTATGGCATTTTAGCGTCAGCGTTATGTATGTGTTTTCACCATTAAGATTTATAATAAATTATCCATCGTACATGGAGTAATGTCATAATTTCAACAACTCATTGTTTTCATTTGACGAGAGCAAAACAACAATTATTAAGTTCTTATTATAAATTCTAAGGGCTAGGTAGAATGTCAGCGACAAAACATAACAACTACTTTGTATATTTCTCAGACGATGCACATTAATACCATATTCCTTGTCGATCCCATTTAGCCCTTAAATATTCTTGTATTGCGTTGTATTGTATGACATCTCATACCAATCAATCTATGGTACAAATACCCAAGAATTTCATTATGTGACCAAACAAAGAATACATTCATAACATGTGTATCATCTATATACACTTGAGCTAGACTTTCTAGTCTTTTTTCTTTCTTACCAAAATATCTTTTGTAGTTTCTCTTTTAGCTTTCCTCATTCTAAGAAAACACTTCACCTTCAATAACTTCTAGGTCCATTGGTCAAATACCAATAACCTTAAGGTTCTTATTTTGAAGTTGATCATCATATGACAAGTGTTCCAGATTTCACTATTAGTAACTTTGTAATATGATGAACAATTTCATAATTTTATCCATCATATCATGACGACTTTCCGAGATCATGTCTGTACATGCTAGGCTCGTAAGTTTAAACCTTAGTATTCGCATATGCAAATCTGGCTTGCACCGTTGTATCCACAAGTAGAATCTATAACACCCGATCATCTACTTTGATGCTTGAAGCAGCGAGTCTTAACAGCGGTGCCGCCACTGGGAGCGATCACTTCATGGATGTCTGCGAATATCGTTGATGTCCAAATAGTTGGGATTGGGATGTCTACGTCTTCAACCTTGTTACATTCATAAAACTTATGAGTTTATGTAGTCTCACTAGATTATATTCAATCATCTTGCAATAAGGTCTTAGATATCACATATATCTCATACCTCGCTTATTTCTGAAAACAAAATTTCCATCGACAAGATGATTTTAGGTACTAATTGAAATGATTATTCTTTGAATCAGCAATGTGAGGTTTACTAAAAGTTTGCAATAGGACTTAATCATTTCTTGATTCTTTAACAATACGGTACCAGTCCGTAAAGTTACTTATCAGACTTAACAGTATTTCTATCTCAATTACAAGACTAGCGCATGGTAGAAAATGGATGCCAATTCTACAAATTTAATTCAAAATACTATTCAGATGTTCATGATAATTAGTTCAAGTTTTAATCTAATTACTAATGAACTCCCACTTAATACAACATCCCTCATAGTTGTTAAGTGGTACACGATCCATATCCACTACACCAAAACCGATCATCACGTGAGATGATGTACAATGGTGAACATCAACATGTTGATCATATCATCAATATGACTCGTGTTCAACCTTTTGGTTTCCTGTGTTCCGAGGCCATGTTTGTACATGCTAGGCTCATAAAGTACCCAAGTATTTCCGCGTGTGCAACATGACTCACCGTTGTATGTGAACGTAGAATCTATCACATCTGATCATCACGAGATGCTTCAAACGACGAACTGTAGCAACGGTGCATACGAGGAGAGAACACTTTATCTTGATAGTAATGTGAGGGATCATCTTATAATGCTACTCGTCGTGATCTAAGCAAGATAAGATGCGTAAAGGATTAACATCACATGCAATTCATATGTGATATGATATAGCCCTTTAGTCTTTGCGCCTTTGATCTTCATCTCTCCAAAGCACGGACGTGATCTCCATCATCAACGGGCATGATCTCCATCATCTTCGGTGTAGCGTCAAGGTCCATGGCGCCGTCTTCATGGTTATTCACCGTGTGTAGCAACTATTACAACTAACTACTTTGAAATAATACTACAACATGAAATATAAAGACAACCATAAGGCTCCTGCCGATGCCACAATAAAATAATGATCATCTCATACATATTCATCATCACATCATGTCCATATCATCACCCAACCCTGCAAAAACAAGTTAGGCATACTCTCATTGGTTTGCATATTTACGATAGTTTCGGGTTTTAGAGTAGGTCAATCTACCTACGAACGCAGACACAACGCGATGATATAGTGTTGTCCAATAGAAAAGAGTCGTGAATCTTCACTATGGTGAGAGAGACAGAGACATACAAAGCCATATACCCAATACATGTTGCATATTAGAGGTGGAAAGTCATGACGTTCATATGGATTGGCCAGGCAGCTTCATCACCATCCCCGCAGATGCAAAGTACACATAACTAAAGACAACAAAAGCATCAACGCCACAAAACCATTATGTTCTACTCGTGCAACCATCTATGCATAGACACGGCTCTGATACCACTGTAGGGATTCGTCGCATAGAAAACAAAAAATTTCCTACCTTAACGGAGAACAAACAACAAGCCAAGATCTAATCTAGTGATGGTAGCAACGGTGAAGATCAGCATACCCTCGAAGATCGCTAAGCGTTAACGAGATAAATCTCGTGAGTGGATGAAGAAGACGATCGCTTGCAAAAGCGAGTAGAAGATCTTGACGGTGCACAATCGGGCAACACCTGCGCACTCGGTCACGTACGGTGTTGATGGCAATGAAATCCTTCTCCCCGTTGTGAGGCAGCGGATGTAGTAAGTCCTCTCAAGATCGCCAGCACGACGACGTGGTGACGGTGGTGGTGGAGATCTCCGGCAGGGCTTCGCCGCAAGCGCTGCGGGAGAAGAAGGAGGAGGAGGGAGTAGCTAGGGTTTGGACGCAGGGTGGTGCTGCGACTTGGGGAGCTAGGGCTGCGACTTGAGGTGCCCTTGGGGTGCCCCTTGGTCCCTTTAAATAGGTGGCCAAGCCCCTTGGGTCGTCCAAAAACCTGCCCCCAAGTTTGACTGAGTTCTGATAGGTTTCCGGTTCCGAAAACCTAGTCCTACTCGGACTCTTTTGCCAATTCCGAAATTGCATTAAGGAAAGACTCCTTTTCCCTTAAGGCAACGTGGTTGCACCTATTATGGAACCCTCCGGACTTCCTTAGACAGCCCGGATCGCTCCGGACACTTCCAGAACCTTCCATAATATTCCGGACTATTCAGTCCTTCCAAAACCTATTCGGCTCAGATCCAGAAATACCGGACACTAGAACCCCGGAGAAAATGACTTCCCATACAACAGATCTTATTCTCCGGACCATTCTAGACCTCCTCGTGATGTCGGATCTCATCAGAGACTCCGAACAACATTCGAGCTCCATTCCATATTCCATATCTACTTACATCAAACCTTCAGTGTGTCACCCTACGGTTCGAGAACTATGCCGCGGACATGATCGAGACTCCTCTCTGATCAATAACTAATAGCGGGACCTGGAGGATCCATAATAGCTCCCACATATTCAACGATGACTTCGTGATCAAAAGAACCATTTACATACGATACCGATTCCCTTTCCACGATATTTTACTTATCAGTTTGATCGTCGGGTATCTCCAAACCTAGGGTCTCGATCCTACAAGCAACACTATGATCTGATACCATTTTGTAGCACCCTACCTTTAAATAAAGGCAAGATACCTGTGTATAGTGCTATTCCCGGGATCACTGATAGCACACACATTTCAAATGTAGTAATCATTGCAATAGCATCAAATCACTACAACGTAGATCCACAGGAGATAAAATAAAGTCTTACAAATTGCATAGTCGAATTGACTAGCTCAAATATAAAAGTTCAAAGCAAACACAGCGGAAATAAACTTCAATGAGCCTCCATCATCTCCATGCACCACAGGCAGACATGTTGGAATGTAGACTCGAGATCCTACTAGTACTCGTCTTCAGAAGAACCTGCGCGTTTGAATATGCAGCCCCACGGAGGTCAGTACAATGATGTACTGGCAAATGACACTTATTTGGTGGCATTTTTAGGCATGACTATCTACATGATATTTGGCTAGTGGAGTTCAGGCAAATTTGCATAAAGCCAATTTTATCCTATATTTTTCAAAACGAAACATTTTGTAACACTTGAAAAAGATTTTTACAAAAAGGGGCACTAAGTCGAGATGACTCCCAGGTCACCACCACATACCATGGTTTTCACTGCCAGGTATGTAGCCCTGGGGCCACTCAACTAGGATAAACCTCAGGTCACCACCACATACCATGGTTTTCACTTCCAGGTATGTAGCCCTGGGAAAATCCCGTCATGTGATTGTTTCTACACAAATTTTTAATCATTCAGAAAAGGTGATGAGATTATTCCGTACTTCCTTGTCTAGAGACTCAAATTGTCCATAACCGGGGACACGGCTAAGATCTTATTTTTAACTCTACAGAGGTTGTGCACTTTCACCTTACGACCCATTCTACCCAGAAGGAGAGGTCAACCATACCCGCAAGACCCGTTCCCACCTATAATTCTGCTACCAGCCAATGTCTTGCAACAAGTTGAACCCTCGCATCTTACTCAATCAAGACAGAGCCCATAATATCATAAGGCTGCACTGGAAGTACACTAAACACGGAAGACATAGCAATCTCTTTGTTCCTGGGTGGCAAACCACAAGTGTACTCACCCCCAGGTCACCACCACATACCATGGTTTTCACTGCCAGGTATGTAGCCCCAGGTAGCCACTCAACATAATCCAAAGCCACACCAATTCCACCCAGGTGTTTCATTAAGGTTATTAACTTTCAATTTTTCAAACAACACTTTAACCAACAAATGAAACAAAGCATTGGCATCATTTTTAAATCACTTCTGACAATCCTAGCAAGTTGTGTTTAAGAGGTGGCTACACACTACTAGGATCTAACCATAGCATATAAACTTTACTTTTGAAAACAAAATCCTACCATGCATACTAGTTGAAAAACACTAATGCATAATAAAATAGATAGGAATTGAGTGTCACTTGCCTTGATCAAAACAACCAGCACAGTCACAACAATCACACGAATAACCTTGATTTCCTTCACAATCTAATGAAGCAAATAAAACAAAAATAAACAAACATTCAATATGAACAATCATAGACATGTATGCATGCATGATATGCACCAATTAATTTCACACAAGAAGTAGTGTGAAAATGCCTATTTAAATTTTGATACGAAATCTACCACGGTACCTATGCTATATTATTTCATAAACATGTACTAAAGGTTGTAAGAATTCCAAAACTATAAAATTTGTAAAATTTGGCCCAGAATGGATAGATTTTATATAAGTTTACAAGTTACACAACTAATCTGAGATTTAAAATTCAGATTTGAAAACAGTTTGACTACTCTGACCAATGAGCGCTAGTGACGTTTCTGTGGCGCAATCTGATTCGCCCATACCGGTTCGGTATGGGGATCTAATCCCGGCCGCAGATCTAGATCTAACGGATGAATAAAAATAAAAAAGAAATAAAGAAAATGGCCGGATTTACCAGGCCGGCGCGGCTTAATGTGGCCCAGCTCGGTAGGTACAGCGGCGGCGCGGCGGTTCCGGCGGTGATGGAAGTAGCTACGAAGTGCCGGCACGGCAGCAGGTGGTGGTGGTGGCGCAGTGCCGGTGGCCTTGAGGTGCTTGCGCGGCGGATACGAGCGCTCGCGAGAATCGGCGGCGATTGGCGGCCCCGCGGCCCGGCGGCGGAGAGGTGGGGGGAAAATGGACGCGCGGTCCGGAGGCTATTTATAGGCGGCCTGGGCGTGCGCCTCACGGCACGGGCGCGAGTGGGAGGCGGATTAGGGTTAAGGCGGCGGGTGGGAGATGGAGTCCGGGTCGGTCACGAGGTGGAAGAGACGCCGCGATGGCGGAGCCCCGCTGGCAGGTGGGTCCCTGTCAGTGAAGAAAAAGAAAAAAAAAAAATGAAAAGGGAAAGGCGGTGCGAACGCGGGCGCGTTTGGCAGGCAGTTGGGCGATGCGGTCGGAGCTGGCGGTTAAGACAGTCCGAACCGTTTATTCTTTTTGTTTTTTGTTCTTTTTTTTCTTTTCTTTGTTTTTTTTTCATAACTTTTGTTTTAGGAATCCAAAAAGGTTCAAAACCAGTTTCCAAATTTTTGTAAAATTTAGGGCTTTGTTTAAACAACAGAGAACAAGATTTTGTTAAAGAGCATGAGTAGGGAAAATAAGAGTTTGCACTAGAGTATAACGCTATGGTTGTGTCATATAGTGCTTATTATTGTATGTGAACAAACGAATGCAACAATGACATGCATGCATGCAATTTTTTTAATTGTTTGAAAAACCTGGGATGTTCTACCCCCCTTAAGATGAAGCGCGTCCAGTGCCGGAAAGGCTAGCAAATAGGTGGGGTGATCTTCAAGATATTTATCTTCATGTTCCCAGATTGCTTCTTACCTCGGTATGGTGACTCGGCATAAAAACTTGAAGTATCTGGAGTATCCCTTACTATGTATCATATCTAGGCTAACCCCCTTAAGATGTTTAGCCTAACATCCCCAATATTCAATTGGGATGTGAATCGAATCCTTTTTTCCTTAGGGGTAGTGAGTGCGACTAACACAATCAAAGACTCCTCTATAGGTCTCATCCATTTCATTTCAAAATCACGGTCCAATCCTTTGCGAATCCAAGATTACTAAATGGGTGGTGGATCTATAGGGCCTCATTAAATCGGCATCCAGAATTGGCTATCATTTAACCACTAAGAACTTACTTTAATCATTTTCCCTATTGTGTCAGTGGGCATTTAATTTTTCGCATAAACTATGGATATGAATGAATGCGATGCTCCAATATCAAATAAAACTAATATGTAACGAGTTGAGTGGAAACACACATCAGGTTCATTCACCACTTCCTCCACATGAGGTGGTTCGCCTGTCCCTTCTGGAATGGATTGGGTTTGATAACTTCATCAGGCTTTTTCTCAGTGCATCTATCCGCAAAGTGTCCAGTCTTCTTACACTTGAAGCAGGTGATATGGGACAAGTCCCCTGAATTACGACGGTGCTGACCGTTGTTTCCATTTTGATGTCCATTACCACCATTGTGACGACCATTGTTTCCATTGGGGTGACTATTGGAATGGTCTCCCTTGAATCCTTCATTGTGCTTATGACCATTGTAGTTGTCGCCATTCCCTTTACTGAAATGACCATTATGCTTGTGTGAGTTGTGACTCCCACTTCCTTCAGAAGAATGGTGCTTCTTGTGGAACGGCTCAGTGTGGTTCTTGCTGAACTTCCTCTTGCGGTTCTCTTCCTTATTGATGTTATTGTCTAGGGTGATGGCTTGATCAAGCAGGGACTGGTAGCTGGGAGCATAAGCCACAGACAATGGAATCTTCAGTTCACCTTTAAGTCCATTGAGGAACTTCTCCTTCCTCTTAGCATCAGTGTCAATGTCCTCTGGGGCATACCTCGCCAAGGCGCAAAAGTCATCCATGTATTCCTTCAGAGTCCTTCCTCCCTGTCTCAGACGCGGAATTCATCCCTCTTGAGGTTCATAATGCCCGAGGAGATATGGGCAGTACGGAATCCCTCCTTGAAGGTTTCCCAGTCAAAGTCATCTATAGGATATGTAAGTTGATAGGTCTCCCACCACCTTGCAGCAGGTCCTTCCAACAGATGAGCGGTGAACCTAATCTTCTCAGCCTCGGTGCACTCACAGGTGACTAAGTCCTTGCTGACAGAACGAAGCCAGTCATCAGCTACAATTGGTTCAGTGGCACTGGAGAACTTAGCTGGTGGTCTGAAATCGAGGTGTCTGGGGTAGCGGTGGTGGTGGCGGTGGTGGTGGAGGTGGCGGTGGTGGATTGTTGTTGTTGTTCTGGGTGGTCTGAATGAACTGGGTCATCATCTGCATGAGCTGTGCCTGAGCTGTCATCATCTGTTGTAGTGCTTCCTGAGTTGGGTCATGTCTTGGCGGCATCTGATATAGTTTTAGCACAGATAAGAACAAGATAGATAGATCTAGGAAGTAAAATTTCCTACCCATGCACAAACAAGTCACACAACCAAACAAAAACACTTAAAACCAGAATTCCAAACTTTATTTAAACTTATCGAGTTTTCGAAAATACGACTAAGATAGTTGGTACTGCCTTACATCAAATAGTAGGACAATACAAAAGAGCGTACTAAATCCTAAAATCTAAAGGGGTCTTCTAGCGTCTCTTGACCGCTCCATAGTAAGATAGTGGGCTTCCTTCCTCAGTTGCTTTCCTCTTCAAGTTGTTCTCCTCTTCAATTTGCGCCTCCTGAGTAACTGGGTGAGGTGGCGATGACGGTATCTGTTTGACTAGATGCGCGCACTGCGCCTGTAGAGCCAAGATTATCGCCTGCTGATTGAGGTTCTCATCCTGTAGCTTTTCATTGTCCGTCTTGAGTTGAACAACCTCAGCATCTAGTTCATCCCTCTGCTCCTTCATCTCATAATACTTCAGATTGTTCTCCTGAAGGATTTGCTTGATTAGGTCACAGTCTTTCATCTCAAGGCGCAGGTGATGCTCCATCTTCTGGGCGTACCTCTCCATGTCCTCGAACTGGATTGCCGTCCATGTCATGCCTTCACGATTTCCCTTAGTCCTGATGCAAAATCCCGCGGAGCTGCGATGTCCGAAGTGCTGGATGTCCGAATCCTCATCGATGTCGTTCTTGTACCTGTAGACGATGCGCGCTAATGCCTCCTGCATTGCCATCATGTAACATCCCAAGTTTTCAACAATAATAAATCAAGTGAGAGTTTCAATTACTCAAAATTTACAACAAACAAAAACTTTTTCTATGCATATAGTGCCACATATAGACTTATGCATTTAAGTAATTTTCTTTTGTGCAATTGCCATGATGAGTGTTAGCATGTTGAACTATGGCTATGTGAACCCTAATCAAGATCACAAAACCCTAAATGGAGGAGAAATAAAGAAAATGGGAAAAAACCCATTTTCACTTACATACACCATATGCCAAAATGCAAATCCTCCACCAAGGCCATAATTGCTTGCCTCCTTGCTTCTAAAATACTTCAATATGTTAAACTAACACAATTGCATCATTGGATCAAGAATCAAATACAAGGAAATCAAAAATCTTGCATACATATGATAATGGTCACTTGGACCAAAAATATTTTCTTCCTCACTTTACACCCCTGTATTTCTCAAATCCTAAACTAAACTTTGTCAACCAAAGCCATGTCATCCAAGACCATGTCAAGGTGAATACTTTTCATGTTGACCACCATGGCTAGAGTTGACTAGGTTGACCAGAATTAAATTGCCAAAATGGGATCTGAGAAGAAAAACAAGATCACCTCAAATTTGAAATCTTGCAAATCAAATCTAAATTGAGTGCCACCACCACCAATACCTCACATTAATTATATCATTGAGATGTACCAAAAAGAATTTCGAAATTTAAATAATTTTCTCTTGCGGCCATTTCAACAAACACTTGGCAGGCACCATTTCCAAATTGAGTTACACTCAATTGTCCACTGGTTTCTTCACTAAACCCCTTTAATTCTTGATCATCACACTCTCTTACAACCCCTGCTTCACCCTAGTACCTGCCCTGGTCGATTAAAGTGAGAGGAGAGGGAAAGAAACCCTAGACTAATGCATACCGTGGCCATGCCGGCCACCTTTGGCCAAAACTCTCCCTGGCCTCTCTCTCACTTTTTCTCCATGTCCTCGAGCACCCCTGCAGCACAAGGACACGAATGGTACCCAGCCCCGGCTTGCCAACGCTTGGCATTGGCCAGAATCGCCACGCCCAAACCCTGCCAGGACATGCCGACCCGCGTGGTGATCACGCCCTGGACGCGCCAGGACGTCGTGCCCTCGAGCGCCCTACGCCACCCCTGCAAAGGCTAGCGCCGCGTCGAGCATCTACTCCAAGCCCTCTACACACTAGACATACTCGAACGCGCGCAGGAGCCTTGTCACCGTCGTCCTCGCCGGCGAGTACCGCGGGTACCGTGATGATCACAGCAAGAACTCGAGCGTTTCCGTAGCCCTATCTCTGCGCCAGCTAGCCGTTGAGCATCGCCAGGACGACGCCTACAAGATGCCGTCCTCGCCTTGCTTTCGCTCGCCACAGGAGCCGCGCCATGGCCGCGCCCTTGCAGCACCTCACGGCCACACCTGTGTCCTCTATAAATAGAGCTCCTCAGCCCACGATCTCTTCACACATTTCACTCCCCTCCCCTCACTGAACAACACGCCCCAATCAATTTCACCCTTAGTCGCCAGAGCTGCTCGAATTTGAAGCTGAGGTCCGCCGGAGCCCGCGGAAGCTCTGCTTCGATTGGAGCCTCCCCGAGCGCCACCGCTGCACCAGTAGCTTCCTCGTCGACGACCGCTTCTCCGCGCACCCTGCCAGAGTCCTGCAACGGCCTGGTATGCCCTCCGACCCCCTACTGGCGCCGTGAGCTCGCCGGAATCCCGCCGGGGACGACGACGCTCACAAGCCGTCGATCGCCTCTCAGATCCTACGGCCTAAATTCATCTTACCGTTTCGCGCGTTAAGAGCCGCCGACAGGTGGTCCCCACCTCGTCAGGGCAGCCCACTCGCACCAGATGCGTGCTGGGCCGCGCAGTGCTGGTTTAAACAGTTTCGGCCCATTAGATTTTCCCGCGTGGCCCAAAAATTCAAATAGGATTAATCCATTTAGTTCAAATTCAAATACTGCTGCTCACTTCAAAATTGAATAGCTCGAAATCTACTACACCAAATTTAACCAATTTTATATATTTAGAAAGCTCATGAAATTATCTAAATAATTCCACTGGCCTCATATCCAAATTCGTATTAAATTTTAAATGACAAAAATAACAAGGCAGGGCCTTTTCTAACTTCAAATAATCATTAAAAATAATCTATAAATGATTTTGAATTGTTTCCAATTCTAATAAATCACAAATGATATCCTCTAATTGATTATGCCATAATATGGACATGTTATTTGTATGATCATGGACTAGATCAAATAAAATAGCTATGTAGTCAATTTTAGAACCATTCAACTTGGAATTCAAATTTAATAAATACTATGAGGGCTACTCTCTCATTTAAATCTTGATCCTAAGTGATATAACCAGGGGAAATGACCTAGGCTAATGAACCCCTGATAATTATTACTTAGAGATTTTAATGCATTTAAAATATTAGTATTATAACATGTGAAGTGTAGCACTTTAATTAATTTGTACTCCCATATAATAGATATGAAATGTTGACTTAGGTCAACCTATATTTCATACCTGATTATTATATGATGAGATTAAATCTTAACAAGATATAATGAGAAGAAATGAATTTCTCTAAGGATCTACATATCAAAGTTAAGAAAATAGGAATAATGAGAGGAAATTATTTTCTCCTAAAATAAGAATTCATCAAATAACTCACCATGCCATGTGTGATTGATAATAGGACTAGAGTGTGAACTCTTTGAGTGTTTCTAGTTTAGTATGTGAGCTTGGTTTAGTATTTATACCTCGTATTCGTATATAGACGCTAGTAACGAGGAATACCAAGAGGAGGAAGCCTACTCCCAGGAAGAAGAAGAGCACTTCGATAACTACTCAGCTCAAGGCAAGCTAACCCTTGCTAAATACAAATGCTTAGCTCTACAAGAGCAAAGGCACCATCACACTTTACTTTTATGTATTACCTATCCCATGTTTTTACTTAAATTTACTTTGGCTTATTTATTTCAAAGTACTTTTTGATTTATGATTCACTTGGTCTAGAATAGAACAATACTTGGTTTAGATGAACACCACTCAAAGCTAGATAGCACCCCTCATATAGTTGCTATTGCTAACCAATTAAAAATTGACTACTCTAGATGGGAACAAGTGATTTTGATATGAATTTGAAACCTTGGAATGATGGTTCATTCCATGGAATGACTTTGAAGGTGAATATGACCAAGAGAAGATAGTGATTTTTGATATAAACCTGATATGGTTTTGAATGCGATACCTTTCCAATTATACAAGTACCCCCACAATACCTGATTATGGGTAGGTCTTAACTAGAAACTTGTGTATTTTAGTATGGGTTCCCTCTAAACAAGCATCATAGGGGTTACGCCGAGGCTGCCTCCGTATATGAGAAATGATGTGAATATGAGGTGAATGTACGACCCAAGCCCTGTGCAGTTCCCGGGTTAACAGTTGGTTTCTCACCGGGGGCCAAGCTCATGGGAGAGAGGTGCCCATACTAGGACATATAAGTGAAAGGTTATGGTTGATGATCCGCGTACTGAGTTACGATGATTCGGGGTTATCCTCGACGGATGTAATCAAAAGTTGTGGCACAAGAGTACAACCTCTGCAGAGTGTTAAACCTATTCGAATAGCCCGTCCGCGGTTACGGACGGTTGGAAAGGCCATACTACTTCCGTTATCAGAATTTATGTTGAAATGGTGATGGTGATAGCTGAATTGATTTGGATCCCAAATGAAGTGTGGGAATGCCACTAATGTTCCCACTTGAGTTAGTCTATTAAATAATGAGGATTTTATTAAATGTTTTTATCAAAGGAAAACTTGGCTTTATGCAAATAAACCTAGAGCTTAGTACCCCTTTACTACACTTAAAATGTTTTACCATAGTATTAGTTTGCGAGTACTTTAAAAGTACTCATGGCTTTGCCCTGGCTATTCAAATGCCAGACTTTGAAGAGGAACAACAGTATCAGGATGACGGACACGGGACGTCTACGATAACTAGGATCGTCTTCTAACGTCAAGCGTTGCCTGTGGAATATATAGTCCACTACTACTACGCTTCCGCTACTTATTTGTGCTGTTGAACAATCTATTTGTGTAATATTGGATCATGTGATCCCTTGTTGTAAGACCTTATGTGTTGTAATAAATGATGACTCTGAACGACTTACTATTATGTCTCGCAAAAACAATCTTCCTGGGATTGCGATGTATGATGTAATAGGGCATCCGGATTTAAAAATCGGGTGTTGACAAGTTGGTATCAGAGCCATTGTTTGACCTTAGGAGACCCTAGTTAGAATGGACGTCCAACAAACTTAGTTATAATAAAATAGTTATGAAAATACACTCATACCCTTACCTTGGAAATCTTTTTCAAAACAACCCATTTCATGATTATTACTTAAAATTTTGAACACTTACAATTATTAACTTACTTGTCACTCCCTCTACAGATGGAGCCTATCATCCCGACGGAGCCCTTCATCCAAACCCAAGTGTACGACTTGGCGAACGGTGGGGATCTGATCTTTGAAAGGGATCTGTTTGCTCTCACCGAGTTCCTCGGACGCTCGCCTCCCGTGTTTTACGGAGGCCAGGTCGCGGACCAAGCCAACGGCCAGCTCCAGTGGCTCATCATGGCTAACCTTCCGGGGAAGCCGGAGTCACCCATGTTCCGCCAGATTCAGTTCTCTCTCCGAGACAACACCTGGGTGGATGGACTCGCCCGTGCACTCCAGGAGGCTCTCGCTCGTCTGTGCGGGCAAAACTCGGTGGCCATTGAAGGGGAACGCTTTGCGCACTTCGCAAGGCACTCCTCTGTTGGTCTGCCCCTCAGCCTGCCATACCACCCCGTGCTGAGGCACCATGTGGATCACCTCGACTACATGCTGTTCGAGACTCGGTCTGCGCTGGATAACTCCCGCGCCGCCGCCAACCACACTCAGCAGCAGCTGAACCAGTACGCGGAGACCATCAAGGTCATCGCAAAGGAGCGCAGGACTCTTCGCCAGCTGGTCGCGAAGAGGGACTCCACCATCCACCGCCTCAAGACCAAGATCGCCGTCCTGAAGGAGACCATCTCCACTCAGGTGGAGCAGCTCCAGATCCTGGAAGGAGAAGGCGAGGGGGAAGACATCCAAGGGGATGGCTACTCCTATGTCAGCAACGACAACGACTACGAGCCGGAGGAAGAGGAGACCAGGACTTCTACCAGCACCTGCCTGCCGGGATGGACACCACCTTCCCGCTCCGCATCGATGGATAGCTTCCATCCCTCCCTGAGCACCGCGTAGTATGAGATGTATCGGTCCTTTGTATCCGCCCCATGTATCGTAGATTGTTGAAAGGGTTCTTCAAACCCTCCGGATTGTTAGCTTGTAATAAGTGCTACCTTCATGACTATGTGGTGTGTAATATTATCATCTTATGAATCAAGTTTTAAATAAATGTGATTTTACTCCCCAAATTAAGCCATAGAAATTGTCCCTCTCATCTTATGATCCATATCTCTGTTCAGATGGCACCTCCCAATCGCAACGCCAATCCGCTGACGCAGATACTGCAACAGATGTTGGCTGATCGAGAAGTTGATAGAACTGAAAGGCAAGCTAACCTAGCTGTACTTCAACAGCTTGCACAGAACAATCAGGGTCACGGAAACCATGACCATCCAGGCTCCAAGTTGAAGAACTTTCAAAACACCAACCCACCGGTGTTTAGCAAGACGGAGGAACCCCTTGATGCTGATGATTGGCTCCAAACAATGGAGAACAATCTTGAGGTTGCCGGAGTGGAAGATGATGACAAGGTGCTGTTTGCCACCCACTATCTGGCAGGACCTGCACGTGCCTGGTGGACAAGTGCTCGCGCATTGAATGCGGGGCAACTAATGACTTGGGCAGATTTCAAGCTCAAGTTTAGCAAGTACCATGTGCCACCGGGTCTCATCAAGAAGATGCGGGATGAGTTCCGCGAGTTAAAGCAAGGCCGTCTGACCGTGGTAGAATACCGCGACAGATTCCTCACTCTGTCAAGGTACGCCCCGGATGAGACTGACACCACCGAGAAGAGGAAGGAGAGGTTCCTGAACGGACTGCACGATGAGATGCAGACCGTGTTGGTCAACATCCCTTTTGCTGACCTCGAAGCCCTTGTTGACTCCGCCATCCAGATGGAGGGCAAGTTGAACCAAGCCAATGACAACCGCAAGCGCCGCATGATGCACCAGAGTGGGCCCAGCAACACCTCCAAGTTTCGCCCCAGCTCAAGCGGAGGATTCACCCCCAGAAACAACAGGCCACCGGCACAGATGTCGCGCCCGGTTATCAGAACCGGAGGAGGAAACCCCAGGACGGGAGGACACCACCACAACAACAATAACTTCGTCCACCACAACAACAACTTCAACCGCGCTCCGACAAGAGCCCCTGCCAACCCCAACACCAACACTGCTCCAAGGACTGGGAGCAACGCTATCCCTGTCGCCCCCAAGGACAAGTCCACCATCAACTGCTATGAGTGTGGCGTGGTGGGGCACTACTCCAAAGAGTGTCCCCAGAGACTCGCCAAGATGGCCGCCAACACCACTGGCCCTGCTCAGCAGCAACGCCGTGTCGCCAACAACAAGAAGTTCGCCCCCAACAACCCGAACAACCGTAGCGGCCGCCTCTTTCACATGAGTGCGGAAGAAGCTCAGGAAGCCCCAGATGTCGTGCTGGGTATGTTCTCTGTTAACTCAATACCTGCAAGAGTGCTGTTTGATTCTGGAGCATCGCATTCATTTGTTACGGAAGAATTTGCATGCACTAGTAAGATTCAACCCATCAGTTTGAAGCATGTCATGGTAGTGCAAATACCTGGATCAACCACTAAAGCTAGAAAAATTTGCAAAGATGTTCCTATCAGAATTCATGAAATAGACTTTTATGCCAATCTGATTGTTCTGGGAACAAAAGGTTTGGAGGTAGTACTGGGTATGGACTGGATGTCCAAACATCATGGATTGATTGATTGTGCCAAGAAGGCCATCACCATGACTAGTAGCACCGGAGTGTTAGTTGAGCACATCTCAGAAAAACTACCCAGAAAATTTACCTGCAACCAGAGTTTAACCAAACCCACCCTGGATCAAAAGAGTCGTCTGTAGATACTCTGATGTGTTTCCAGATGACCTACCCGGTATGCCCCCGGATCGGGATATCGAGTTTATCATCGAGTTAATCCCCGGAACAGGACCTATAGCCCAGAGAGCTTACAGTATGAACCCGGCAGAATTGGTGGAACTAAAGAAACAACTGGATGATATGTTAGCCAAAGGTTTGATTAGACCAAGTGCATCACCCTGGAGATCACCAGTTTTGTTTGTAGACAAGAAGGATGGTGCGATCCGTTTATGCACGGATTACCGCAAGCTCAATGATGTCACCATCAAGAACAAGTATCCCTTGCCCAAAATAGAAGACCTGTTTGACCAGTTGACCGGTGCCACCGTGTTCTCTAAGATTGATCTTAGGACGGGTTACCATCAGCTGAAGATCCGTGCATCGGACATCCCCAAAACTGCCTTCACCACTAGATATGGACTGTATGAGTACAATGTCATGTCATTTGGATTGACCCCCGCTTACTTCATGAATCTCATGAATAAGATCTTCATGAACTTCTGGATAAGTTCGTCGTTGTCTTCATCGACGACATCCTTATCTACTCCAAAACCGAAGAAGAACATGAGCAACACTTGGAAATGGTCTTAGATACTCTTCGGGAACACCAGCTGTACGCCAAGTTCAGCAAATGTGAGTTTTGGTTGAAGGAAGTAGGATTCTGGGACACATCTTGTCAGCTGGAGGAATTGCCGTTGACCCCTCAAAGATAAAGACCGTGGCAGAATGGAAAGTCCCAACCACCCAGACGAGGTCCGTGCATTTCTCGGATTGGCGGGATATTACCGCCGATTCGTTGAAGGATTCTCAAGCATAGCCAGACCAATGACCCAATTGTTGAAAAAGGACAAGAAGTTCGAATGGACGAACAAGTGTGAAGAGAGCTTCCAACAGCTCAAGAGCAGACTGACTTCAGCCCCAATACTGATCATGCCGGACATCACCAAACCATTTGATGTGTACTGTGATGCCTCCAAGATTGGTCTTGGATGTGTGTTGATGCAAGAAGGCAAAGTGATCTCGTACTTGTCCAGGCAACTGAAGCAGCATGAACAGAATTATCCAACCCATGACTTAGAGCTAGCAGCCGTAGTGTTAGCCTTGAAAGTATGGCGTCATTACCTCATGGGTAATCGATGCGAGATCTATTCGGATCATAAGAGTTTGAAGTATATCTTCACCCAGAAGGAGCTGAACATGAGGCAAAGGAGATGGTTAGAGTTAATCAAGGATTATGATATGGAAATCCACTATCACCCAGGCAAGGCCAATGTGGTAGCAGATGCTTTGAGTAGACTGCCGTGTCAGTTGAACTCCATGATAGAGCAACCTAGCCTTCACCAAGAGTTTGAACAGTTTAGAATGGAGCTAGTGAGTGAAGGATTTCTCGCCAGCATTGAACTTCAACCCACCCTGATTAGTCAAATCAAGGAAGCCCAGAAGAGCAATGCAAGCATTGACGGGATTAAGAGCCAGATAGCAGCAGGAAAAGCACCGGGATTCACTGTTGATGAAGAAGGAGTGCTATGGTACAACGGACGCCTTTGTGTGCCGTCAGATTCAGAGTTGAAGCAGGTCATTCTGAAAGAAGCCCATGACACCTTGTATTCTATTCATCCCGGAGGTACCAAGATGTACCAGGACCTGAAGGAACAGTTCTGGTGGCATGGGATGAAGCGAGAAATCGGGAGTTACATCGCCAAGTGTGACATATGTCAGAGAGTCAAGGCAGAACATCAACGACCCGCAGGACTGCTACAGCCCCTGCAGATTCCCGAATGGAAGTGGGATTCGGTAGGAATGGACTTCATCACCGGATTGCCCAGATCTAGTAAAGGGAATGATTCTATCTGGGTAGTGGTCGACAGACTGACCAAAGTTGCCCATTTCATCCCCGTCAAGACCACCTACCAAGGACCAAGACTTGCAGAGTTGTATATCTCACGGATAGTCAGCCTGCACGGAACCCCGAAGTCAATAGTATCCGATAGAGGATCCCAATTCACCTCCAGATTTTGGCAGAAGGTACATGAAGGACTTGGAACTAGGCTGAACTTCAGCACAGCCATCCGCAGACGGATGGACAGACTGAACGAGTCAACCAGATATTGGAAGATATGCTGAGAGCATGTGTGTTAGAATATGGATCCAAGTGGGAAGACTGCCTGCCCGTACGCAGAATTCTCGTACAACAACAGCTACAAGCCAGTTTACAAATGGCCCCCTTTGAAGCCTGTACGGAAGGAAGTGCGTACCCCTCTGAATTGGTCGGAAGTCGGAGAGAGTCAAGTCTTTGGACCAGATATTCTCCGGGAAGCTGAAGAGAAGGTTCACAAGATCCGCGAGTACCTCAAGACCGCTCAATCAAGGCAGAAGAGCTACGCCGACAAAAGACGCCGAGAGATGACCTTCGAGATCGGAGATTTCGTGTATCTCAAAGTGTCCCCCCTTAAAGGAATGCAGAGATTCCAGCTTAAAGGAAAGCTGGACCTTTCAAAGTCCTGAGTCGCCGAGGGGAAGTGTCCTATCAACTGGAATTACCAGAAGAAATGTCAACGATACACAATGTGTTTCACATCTCGTTACTCCGGAAATGCTTAGAGGTACCTGAGAAGACTGAGGTTTTCAAGAACATCGACCATCGAGCTGTGGATATCAACTCAGATCTAGCCTACCACGAAGTACTATTCGCATCTGGGAAGAAGCTTTTCAGAACCACCCGTGCCGAAGTATCAAGTTTCTGAAGATCAATGGATAACCACACGAAGAAGAAGCCACTTGGGAGAGAGAAGACTTTATGAAGACTGAGTACCCCAATCTCTTACCTAGTTTTCTTTAAGATCTCGGGACGAGATCTTTTGTAAAGGGGAAGGGTTTGTAACATCCCAAGTTTTCAACAATAATAAATCAAGTGAGAGTTTCAATTACTCAAAATTTACAACAAACAAAAACTTTTCTATGCATATAGTGCCACATATAGACTTATGCATTTAAGTAATTTTCTTTTGTGCAATTGCCATGATGAGTGTTAGCATGTTGAACTATGGCTATGTGAACCCTAATCAAGATCACAAAACCCTAAATTGAGGAGAAATAAAGAAAATGGGAAAAAAACCCATTTTCACTTACATACACCATATGCCAAAATGCAAATCCTCCACCAAGGCCATAATTGCTTGCCTCCTTGCTTCTAAAATACTTCAATATGTTAAACTAACCCAATTGCATCATTGGATCAAGAATCAAATACAAGGAAATCAAAAATCTTGCATACATATGATAATGGTCACTTGGACCAAAAATATTTTCTTCCTCACTTTACACCCCTGTATTTCTCAAATCCTAAACTAAACTTTGTCAACCAAAGCCATGTCATCCAAGACCATGTCAAGGTGAATACTTTTCATGTTGACCACCATGGCTAGAGTTGACTAGGTTGACCAGAATTAAATTGCCAAAATGGGATCTGAGAAGAAAAACAAGATCACCTCAAATTTGAAATCTTGCAAATCAAATCTAAATTGAGTGCCACCACCACCAATACCTCACATTAATTATATCATTGAGATGTACCAAAAAGAATTTCGAAATTTAAATAATTTTCTCTTGCGGCCATTTCAACAAACACTTGGCAGGCACCATTTCCAAATTGAGTTACACTCAATTGTCCACTGGTTTCTTCACTAAACCACCTTTAACTTTGATCATCACACTCTCTTACAACCCCTGCATCACCCTAGTACCTGCCCTGGTCGATTAAAGTGAGAGGAGAGGGGAAGAAACCCTAAACTAATGCATATCACCATGCCGGCCACTTTGGCCAAACTCCCTCGGCCTCTCTCTCACTTTTTCTCCATGTCCTCGAGCACCCCTGTAGCACAAGGACCGAATGGTACCAGCCCCGCTTGCAACGCTTGGCATTGGCCAGGTCGCCACGCCCAAACCCTGCCAGGACATGCCGACCCGCGTGGTGATCACGCCCTGGACGCGCCAGGACGTCGTGCCTCGAGCGCCCTACGCCACCCTGCAAAGGCTAAGCCGCGTCGAGCATCTCCAAGCCCTCTACACACTAGACACACTCAAGCACGGAGGCCTTGTCACCGTCGTCCTCGCCGGCGAAGTACCGCGGGTACCGTGATGATCACTGCAAGAACTCGAGCGTTTCCGTAGCCCTATCTGCCAGCTAGCCGTTGAGCATCGCCGGACGACGCCTACAAGATCGCTCGCCTTGCCCTTTCGCTCGCCACAGGAGCCGCGCCATGGCCGCGCCCTTGCAGCACCTCACGGCCACCATGTCCCTCTATAAATAGAGCTCCTCAGCCCACGATCTCTTCACACATTTCACTCCTCCCTCACTGAACAACACGCCCCAATCAATTTCACCCTTCATCGCCAGGAGCGCTCGGCCCGAGCTGAGGTCCGCCGGAGCCCGCGGAAGCTTTGCTTCGATTGGAGCCTCCCGACGCCGCCGCTGCACCGGCAGTTTCGTCGACGACCGCTTCCTCCGCGCACCCTGCCGAGAGTGCTGCGGCCTGGTATGCCCTCCGACCCCCTCTGGCGCGTGAGCTCGCCGGAATCGCTTGGGACGCGAGCGCTCAAGTGTCGATCGCCTCTCGGATCCTACGCCTAAATTCATCTACCGTTTCACGTTAAAGAGCGACAGGTGGTCCCCACCTCGTCAGGGCAGCCCACTCGCACCAGATGCGTGCTGGGCCGCGCAGTGCTGGTTTAAACAGTTTCGGCCCATTAGATTTTCCCGCGTGGCCCAAAAATTCAAATAGGATTAATCCATTTAGTTCAAATTCAAATACTGCTGCTCACTTCAAAATTGAATAGCTCGAAATCTACTACACCAAATTTAACCAATTTTATATATTTAGAAAGCTCATGAAATTATCTAAATAATTCCACTGGCCTCATATCCAAATTCGTATTAAATTTTAAATGACAAAAATAACAAGGCAGGGCCTTTTCTAACTTCAAATAATCATTAAAAATAATCTATAAATGATTTTGAATTGTTTCCAATTCTAATAAATCACAAATGATATCCTCTAATTGATTATGCCATAATATGGACATGTTATTTGTATGATCATGGACTAGATCAAATAAAATAGCTATGTAGTCAATTTTAGAACCATTCAACTTGGAATTCAAAGTTAATAAATACTATGAGGGCTACTCTCTCATTTAAATCTTGATCCTAAGTGATATAACCAGGGGAAATGACCTAGGCTAATGAACCCCTGATAATTATTACTTAGAGATTTTAATGCATTTAAAATATTAGTATTATAACATGTGAAGTGTAGCACTTTAATTAAATTTGTACTCCCATATAATAGATATGAAATGTTGACTTAGGTCAACCTATATTTCATACCTGATTATTATATGATGAGATTAAATCTTAACAAGATATAATGAGAAGAAATGAATTTCTCTAAGGATCTACATATCAAAGTTAAGAAAATAGGAATAATGAGAGGAAATTATTTTCTCCTAAAATAAGAATTCATCAAATAACTCACCATGCCATGTGTGATTGATAATAGGACTAGAGTGTGAACTCTTTGAGTGTTCTCTAGTTTAGTATGTGAGTTGGTTTAGTATTTATACCTCGTATTCGTATATAGACGCTAGTAACAGGAATACCAAGAGGAGGAAGCCTACTCCCAGGAAGAAGAAGAGCACTTCGATAACTACTCAGCTCAAGGCAAGCTAACCCTTGCTAAATACAAATGCTTAGCTCTACAAGAGCAAAGGCACCATCACACTTTACTTTTATGTATTACCTATCCCATGTTTTTACTTAAATTTACTTTGGCTTATTTATTTCAAAGTACTTTTTGATTTATGATTCACTTGGTCTAGAATAGAACAATACTTGGTTTAGATGAACACCACTCAAGCTAGATAGCACCCCTCATATAGTTGCTATTGCTAAACAATTAAAAATTGACTACTCTAGATGGGAACAAGTGATTTTGATATGAATTTGAAACCTTGGAATGATGGTTCATTCCATGGAATGACTTTGAAGGTGAATATGACCAAGAGAAGATAGTGATTTTTGATATAAACCTGATATGGTTCTGAATGCGATACCTTTCTAATTATACAAGTACCCCCACAATACCTGATTATGGGTAGGGCTTAACTAGAAACTTGTGTATTTTAGTATGGGTTCCCTCTAAACAAGCATCATAGGGGTTACGCCGAGGCTGCCTCCGTATATGAGAAATGATGTGAATATGAGGTGAATGTACGACCCAAGCCATGTGCAGTTCCCGGGTTGACGGTTTGTTCTCACCGGGGGCCAAGCTCATGGGGAGAGGTGCCCATACTAGGACATATAAGTGAAAGGTTATGGTTGATGATCCGCGTACTGAGTTACGATGATTCGGGGTTATCCTCGACGAATGTAATCAAAAGTTGTGGCACAAGAGTACAACCTCTGCAGAGTGTTAAACCTATTCGAATAGCCGTGTCCGCGGTTACGGACGGTTGGAAAGGCCATACTACTTCCGTTATCAGAATTTATGTTGAAATGGTGATGGTGATAGCTGAATTGATTTGGATCCCAAATGAAGTGTGGGAATGACACTAATGTTCCCACTTGAGTTAGTCTATTAAATAATGAGGATTTTATTAAATGTTTATCAAAGGAAAACTTGGCTTTATGCAAATAAACCTAGAGCTTAGTACCCCTTACTACACTTAAAATGTTTTACCATAGTATTAGTTTGCGAGTACTTTAAAAGTACCACTGGCTATTCAAATGCACTTTGAAGAGGAGCAACAGTATCAGGATGACGGACAACAGGACGTCTACGATAACTAGGATCGTCTTCTAACGTCAAGCGTTGCCTGTGGAATATATAGTCCACTACTACTACGCTTCCGCTACTTATTTGTGCTGTTGAACAATCTATTTGAGTAATATTGGATCCTGTGATCCCTTGTTGTAAGACCTTATGTGTTGTAATAAATGATGACTCGAACGACTTACTATTATGTCTCGCAAAAACAATCTTCCTGGGATTGCGATGTATGATGTAATAGGGCATCCGGATTTAAAAATCCGGGTGTTGACACAGCTACTCCATCTTCCAATCTGGATACGTCTTCAGGTAGACCACGGTGTCGGTAGTCGGCTGAACAAGACGTCCCTCAATGGTGGTCTCGATCTCCCAGCGTTCCACGGTGTGTACATCAGATATCACGGCTCTCCCGCGGAACATGGGTGCGCGTATACTCAGAGACCTGCACACCCGGGACAGCGTGTCACTGAAAGGGGTGTCGTCCTCGGGGTAAGGGACCCAGAGCTTGGTGAAGGTGCCCATCTATATTTCAAAAAGTGAGACAGGGTTAGAATAGAATCAAATGAATAGATAAGTGAAGAATTAAGATTTTCATAATTATAATTTAAATAGGTTTGTATCCTATGGTTTTCCAAATCCTAGGGTCTCGATCCTACAGGCAACACTATGCTCTGATACCATTCTGTAGCACCCTACCTTTTAAATAAAGGCAAGATACCTGTGTATAGTGCTATTCCCAGGATCACTGATAGCACACACATTTCAAATGTAGTAATCATAGCAATAGTATCAAATTTACTACAACGTAGATCCACAGGAGATAAAATAAAGTCTTACAAATTGCATAGTCGAATTGACTAGCTCAAATATAAAAGTTCAAAGCAAACACAACGGAAATGAACTTCAATGAGCCTCCATCATCTCCATGCGCCACATGCAGACATGTTGGAATGTAGACTCGAGATCCTACTAGTACTCGTCTTCAGAAGAACCTGCACGTTTGAATATGCAGCCCCACGAATGGAGGTCAGTACAATGATGTACTGGAAAATGACACTTATTTGGTGGCAGTTTTTAGGCATGACTATCTACATGATATTTGGCTAGTGGAGTTCAGGCAAATTTGCATA
Organism: Lolium multiflorum; assembly: GCA_030979885.1. Lineage (NCBI taxonomy): Eukaryota > Viridiplantae > Streptophyta > Magnoliopsida > Poales > Poaceae > Lolium > Lolium multiflorum. The sequence continues at coordinate 49,618 of JAUUTY010001016.1, read as the reverse complement.
AAGCCAATTTTATCCTATATTTTTCAAAACGAAACATTTTGGTAACTCTTGAAAAACATTTTTACAAAAAGGGGCACTAAGTCGAGATGACTCCCAGGTCACCACCACATACCATGGTTTTCACTGCCAGGTATGTAGCCCTGGGGCCACTCAACTAGGATAAACCTCAGGTCACCACCACATACCATGGTTTTCACTTCCAGGTATGTAGCCCTGGGAAAACTCCCTGTGATGTTTCTACACAAATTTTTAATCATTCAGAAAAGGTGATGAGATTATTCCGTACTTCCTTGTCTAGAGACTCAAATTGTCCATAACCGGGGACACGGCTAAGATCTTAGTTTTTAACTCTGCAGAGGTTGTGCACTTTCACCTTACGACCCATTCTACCCAGAGAGAAGAATGAGACGAGACCTTTCAGAAGGAGAGAGCAACCATACCCGCAAGACCCGTTCCCACCTATAATTCTGCTACCAGCCAATGTCTTGCAACAAGTTGAACCCTCGCATCTTACTCAATCAAGACAGAGCCCATAATATCATAAGGCTGCACTGGAAGTACACTAAACACGGAAGACATAGCAATCTCTTTGTTCCTGGGTGGCAAACCACAAGTGTACTCACCCCCCAGGTCACCACCACATACCATGGTTTTCACTGCCAGGTATGTAGCCCCAGGTAGCCACTCAACATAATCCAAAGCCACACCAATTCCACCCAGGTGTTTCATTAAGGTTATTAACTTTCAATTTTTCAAACAACACTTTAACCAACAAATGAAACAAAGCATTGGCATCATTTTTAAATCACTTCTGACAATCCTAGCAAGTTGTGTTTAAGAGGTGGCTACACACTACTAGGATCTAAGCATAGCATATATACTTTACTTTTGAAAACAAAATCCTACCATGCATACTAGTTGAAAAACACTAATGCATAATAAAATAGATAGGAATTGAGTGTCACTTGCCTTGATCAAAGCTACCCGCACAATCACAGCAATCACAAGAATAGCCTTGATTTCCTTCACAATCTAATCAAGCAAACAAACAAAATAAACAAACATTCAATATGAATAATCATAGACATGTATGTGTTGGAGATATGCACAAGAGGCAATAATAAAAGTGGTTATTATATATCTTTATGTTTATGATAAATGTTTATATACCATGCTATAATTGTATTAACCGAAACATTGATACATGTGTGATATGTAAACAACAAAGAGTCCCTAGTAAGCCTCTTAACTAGCTTGTTGATTAATAGATGATTAGTTTCATAATCATGAACATTGGATGTTATTAATAACAAGATTATATCATTATATGAATGATGTAATGGACACACCCAATTAAGCGTAGCATAAGATCACGTCATTAAGTTATTTGCTATAAGCTTTCGATACATAGTTACCTAGTCCTTATGACCATGAGATCATGTAAATCACTTATACCGGAAGGTACTTTGATTACATCAAACGCCATTGCGTAAATGGGTGGTTATAAAGGTGGGATTAAGTATCGGAAAGTATGAGTTGAGGCATATGGATCAACGGTGGGATTTGTCCATCCCGATGACGGATAGATCTGGGCCCTCTCGGTGGAATGTCGTCTAATGTCTTGCAAGCATATGAATAAGTTCATAAGAGACTACATACCAGTACGAGTAAAGAGTACTTGTATCGGGAGACGAGGTTGAGCACAGGTAACATTATGAGTACCGATGATCAAAGCCCTGGATTCTTCGTAAAATATCGCGTAAAGAATTAGTGTCTGCTCAAATGATTGTTGATCACTGCGTCATGATTGGTATGTGAGACATTATGGATCTCAGGTCATGTTGGATTTGGTGGGTGGCGTGCTCACTTCATGTCCGCCGTTCGCGAACCGTAGGGTGACACACTTAAAGTTGGATGTTGAAATGGTAGAGACTGGAATATGGAATGGAGTTCGAATGTTGTTGAGTCCCGGATGAGATCCCGGACATCCCGAGGAGTTCCGGAATGGTCCGGATAAGATATATAGGATGTCATTTTATGTGAATTAAAATGATTCGGAAGGTTCTAGAATCTAGGAGGTTCTAGAAAAGTCCGGAAGAAGCCACCAGGAAGGTGGAGTCCACATGGGACTCCACCTCCATGGCCGGCCAACCCTAGTGGGGTGGAGTCCCAAGTGGACTCCCCTTAGGGGGCCGGCCACATATGGAAGGTGGAACTCCCACCTCTAGTGGGAGTCCTAGCTGGAGGGAAGGTTTCCCACCATATGGAAGGTTTTGGGTTGGGGTCCTTATTCGAAGACTTGGAGACCAACACTTGGGGTTCCACCTATATATAATGAGGGCCAGGGGAGGGGGCCGGCCACCCAAGAACCACCAAGGTGGCCGCACCCCTTAGTGGCCGGCGCCCCTCTCCCCAAACCCTAGCCACCCCGCTCCTCCACCACATCCCGCACGCTTAGCGAGAAGCTCCGCCGATTTCTCCACCTCACCGACACCACGCCGTCGTGTTGTCGGATTCAAGAGGAGCTACTACTTTCCATGCCCGATGGAATGGGGAGGTGGGCGTGATCTTCATCAACAACGAGCGTGTGACGAGAGTGCGGAGGTGCTGCCCGTTCGTGGCGCCGTGATCAAGATCTTCTACATAGCTTTTACCGTAGTGATGATAAATCTGTGCATGAACAAGAGCCTCATCTTGCCGGAAACTGAATCCTTCAAGGGTGAGACTTCGATAGTGTCACAGGCCTCACAGTCTTCTAGATTGCATCTTGGCTTGGATTGCGTGTTCGCGGTAGGAAATTTTTTGTTTTCTATGCTGTTATCCTCGAGTATGCATCATGATGTCCACCATATTAATTTCACCCACAGAGGTAGTGTGTATATGTTGTATTAGGTGCTCTCTGATATGTGCAATGTTAATAAAGTATTCTGGACATTTAATTTGATTTAGAAAAACCATTAATCGAGTATCTACTTAACATATACAACCTTATTAATTAGCTACCGCAAGATTTATGTTTAGTAAAAATATAAACTTGACTCCCCTGGATAGGTTACCGTAATACAAGATTAGAGCAATTGGAATTATTCGAAAACAATGTATAAAATTTGAATTATCCTCGAATTACTGATTTGAATAGATTTTACTAAAACAAGTTTGTGCACGTATCAAAGTTGTACAACTCCTATACCATACTGTAGTACATATTCTGAGGATTCCAGAAAGTACAAAATCATAAAATTTGGACCAGTAGATTAATTTATACAATTTTTATAGTGTAAAATAGTTTATTTGAATTTCAATACAAAATCTATCACAGTACCTATGCTATATTATTGCATAAAGGTGTTCTACAGATTGTAAGCTTTCCGAAAATATAAAATTTGTAAAATTTGGCCTAGTGGTTGATTTTATATCGATTTTACAAAATCGAGATGCAATCTGAGATTTGAATTTCGAATTTAAAACAGATTTGACCAATCTGACCGGCGGCGCTGACTGGGACGCCACGCGGCGCGACGCGATTGGTCCGTACCGGTTCGGTACTGGATCTAATCCGGCCGCCTTGGATCTAGATCTAACGAATAAAAATAAAAGAAAGAAATAAAAGAAAAACAACCGGATTTACGGCAGCGGAGTGAAGTGGCGGGCGGCTCGGTAGGTGACGGCGGGCGACTACGGCGGTTCCGGCGGCGCGGAGGAGGCTACGAGGGTGCGGCGCGACGCGGCGGTGCGATTGGTGGTGGCGGCGCGGTGTTCGGCGGCCTTGGGTGGCCGTGGCGGGTGGCTAGGCGGCGGATGCGGGCGCTCGGCGGAGATCGGTGGCGATTGGCGGCGCGGCGGCGGAGGTGGGGAAAAGGACGCGGGGTTCGGGGCTATTTATAGGCGGCACGGGCATGCGCCTCTGACCTGAAACATGGGAGTGGGGCCGGTTCGGAGTTAAGGCTGCGCGGCGAGCGGAGATGGAGTCGGTCAGTCACAGGTGACCTTGTTGGCTGCTGCATGAACCAGTAGCAGGTGGGTCACACAGCCGGTGAAAAAAAAAAAAGAAAAAATGAAAGGGGAAAGAGCGGTGCGGATACGGGCCGTTTCCCGCGAACCGGTTTGGCCGTGCGGTCGGGCTGACGGTTCGACGATCAGACCGTTTCATCTTTTTTGTTTGTTCCTTTTTTTTATCTTTTCTTGTTTTCATCATAACTTTTGTTTTGGTATCCAAGAGTTCAAACCAGTTTCTAAATTTTTGTAAAATTTAGGGCTTTATTTTAAACAACGGCGAACAAGATTTTTGACCCAAAGAGCATGGTAGGGAGAAATAGAGTTTTTTACACTGGTATAACGCTATGGTTGTGTCATATAATTATGTGTGTGTATGTGAACAAACGAATGCAACAATGACATGCATACATGCAATTTTTTAATTTTTGAAAAAAGCGAGATGTTACACTTTCATTACCGTGATATGATGATATCCCTTGTGAACCGTCCACATGCTTGCAAGCTATTAGATATCATTCCACCGAGAGGGCAGTATATCTATCCGTCATCGGGATGGACAAATCCTCTTGATCCATATGCCTCAACTCATACTTTCCGAATACTTAATCCCACTTTTATAACCACCCATTTACGCAGTGGCGTTTGATGTAATCAAAGTACCCTTCCGGCATAAGTGATTAACATGATCTCATGGTCGAAAGGACTAGGTAACTATGTATTGAAAGCTTATAGCAAGTTTGAACTTAATGACTTGATCTTATGCTACGCTTATATGGGTGTATGTCCATTATATCATTCACCCAATGACATAACCTTGTTATTAACAACATCAAATGTTCATGATCACGAAACCATGATCATCTATTAATCAACAAGCTAGTTATACAAGAGGCTTACTAGGGACTTCTGGTTGTTTAACACACATGTATCAATGTTTGGGTTAATACAATTATAGCATGGGATGCTATTAAAAATTTTATCATGAACACTAAGATATAACAATAACTAATTTATTATTGCCTCTTTGGCATATCTCCAACAGTCTGTAATCCAACTGCGTTTATGACTAATAATCCACCTTCAGGATTGCATCCGCGACACCCTCCAGTATTAAAAACAACGAGACTATAAGCAATGTGTTAAGTAAACAATAGAATTACCTTCGGATAAAATATTGTTGTTTTCTCCTAAGTGAACATCCCATCTATAATCTTAGAAGCTATAAAGTCACTCTCTGAAAATAAGAGGCATGAACCTACTATCGAGCACCAAATACCCCTGGAGTCTAAGTGTGTGGCCACAGGAAGTTTCTACTAACGCGGAGAGCATGCAAGATCACAAATAACATATGACATGAATATATAATCTCAATCTCAACATAGTATACAATATTCATCGGATTCCAAACCAAACATATAGGATTACATAAAGATGATCTTGATCATGTAGGGCAGCTCACAGATCGATACATGAAGCACAAAGTGGAGAAGACAACACTCTAGCTACTGCTATGGACCCATAGTCCGGGGGTGAACTACATCACTTCGGAAGCGGGCATGGCGATGTAGATGCCTCCGGCGATGATTTCCCCTCCGGCAGGGGGTGCCGGGAAGAGCTTTAGAACCCCCGAGATGGGTTCGCGGCCGCGACGGAACTTTTCGTGGATGGAGGCTCGGGTATCCAGGGTTTTAGAGAAGATGTATAAATAGGCGAAGGATTTAGGTCGGTGGGGTGCCTGGTAGGCCAGACCTACCCTAGGCACGGGCCAGGTCAGGCCGTGCCTAGGGGGTTTGGGATGCTGATACGTCTCCAACGCATCTATAATTTCTTATGTTGCATGCTAGTTTTATGCAATACCTACATGTTTTGTTCATACTTTATGATGTTTTTATGCATTTTTACGGAACTAACCTATTAACAAAAGATGTCGCAGTGCTAGTTCACCATTTTTCTGTTGTTTTTGGTTTCAGAAAAGCTAGTTTACAAATATTCTCGGAATTGGACGAAACAAAAGCCCACGGGTCTTATTTTCCCACAGCACGAGGAGCCTTCGGGAACACCTAAGAGATACGGAGAGGGGGCCATGGGCGGCCACACGTGGCGGCGCGGCCAAGGGGTGGGCGCGTCGCCCTATGGGGAGTGTGACCCTCAGTGCCTGCGCTGCCCCTTCGCTGTAATCCACTCCGTGAGCCCTGTCACAGGAAGCCACGATCTGCGAAGGATTCTTTGAGGAACCCGCCATGATCGACCCATCTCGGGGGAGTTGGAAGGTCAGCCTCCGGCACCACCGGAGAGGGAATCACCGGAGGAGCTCTACATCATCATGCCCGACCTCCTCCGGACTGATGCGTGAGTGGTTCATCCTTGGACTATGGGTCCGCAGTAGCTAGATGTTTGTCTTCTCCTCTTGTGCAATCATGTTTAGATCTTTTGAGCTGCCTATCATGATCAGGGATCATCTATTTGTAATACTACATGTTGCGTGTTTGTTGGGATCCGATGAATATTGAATACTATGTCAAGTTGATTATTGATACGTATCATATATGTGCTATTTATGTTCTTGCATGCTATTAGTAGAGGCTATGGCCAAGTTGATACTTGTGACTCCAAAAGGATATTTATGCTAGATAGTGGGTTCATGTCTCCATTGAATATGGGGGAGTGACAGCAACCCCTAAGGTTTGGATGTGCTGTTGCTACTAGGGATGAAACATCGATGCTTTGTCTAAGGATATTTGTGTTGATTACATTACGCACCATACTTAATGCAATTGTCTGTTTCTTGCAACTTAATACTGGAAGGAGTGCGGATGCTAACCTGAAGGTGGACATTTTAGGCATAGATGCATGCTGAATGTTAGGTCTACATGTTATTCCATGGTAATGCCCTAAGTAAATCTCATAGTAATCATATGATATGTATATGCATCTCTATTATGTCAAAGCTGTAATTTGTTCACCCAACATACTATTTATCTTATTAGAGAGACTGCTCAGTGAGGCTGTTGTGGACCCAGGTCATATTCTTTTACATACGAAGTAATCTGCAATCATTGTTCTCTGTTATTTTCTGCAAGCAAACATACATAATTCTCCCTTTCTCGTTTAATCCTTTGTTTTTCAGCAAGCCGGTGTGAGATTGACAGCCTCACTGTTAAGTTGGGGCAAAGTAGTTTTATTATTGTGTTGTGCGGGTTCCACGTGGGCGCGGAATCACTGGTGTTAGCCACTACCTCCCTCCACCAACAACCTTCCGTGGCCTTGTCTCCTACTGGTTAGGTAACCTTGGTTTCTTACTGAGGAAAAACTTGCTGTGCTCATCACTTACACTCCTCATAGGGTTCCCAACGGGCCGTGTGCTTTACCGGTCACAAGGAAGCTTCTACCGTTACGCGGCCTACGTTTCGGCTCCGTTGCCGGGGGGAGATCAAGACACGCTACAAGGGGAGTCTCTCACATCCAATCTCTTTATTTTGTTTATTGTCTTGTATTTTATTTTATTTTATTTTCTGTCTTGTTTTCCTTTTTATATCAAAAACAAACAAAAATTAGTTACTTGTTTTACTTTATTTTTATTTAATTTTGTAGTTTATTTTTATTATTTGCTAAAATGAGTACTCACAAGAAGTGCTAAGTTGTGTGACTTCACTAGCACCAAATAATAATGATTTTATATGCACTCCTATTGCTCCACCTGCTACTACAGCAGAATTCTTTGCAATTAAACCTGCTTTACTAAATATTGTTATGAGAGAGGGAATTTTTAGGGTGTTAGAGCTGATGATCTTTCTTTTGTCTTAATTTTTGTTGTAGACTTTGTGAAATGCAAAGGTATAAGGATATAGATGGGGATATTATAAAACTAATTGTTTCCTTTCTCCTTAAGAGGAAAAGCTAAAGTTGTTGCTATCTTTGCCTAAAAATAGTATTGATTCATAGACTAAATGTAAAGATGCTTTTATTGGAAAATATTATCCTCCTGCTAAGATTATATCTTTGAGAAGTAGCATTATGAATTTTAAGCAATTGGATAATGAACATGTTGCTCAAGCATGGGAGAATGAAATCTTTGGTAAAGAATTGCCCTACCCATGGACTAACTACTTGGATTATCATCCAAACCTTTTATGCAGGATTGAATTTTTCCTCGAGGAACCTATTGGATTCAGCTGCTGGAAGTACTTTTATGTCCATCACTTTGGGTGCTGCAACAAAGCTTCTTATGATGATCAACTACTCTGAATGGCACAACTGAAAGAACTTCTCAAGGTAAGAAGGTAAATTCATTGAAGAAACCTCTTCTTTGAGTGATAAGATTGATGTTATTATGTCTATGTGTTAATGGTGATAACATTATTGATCCTAATAATGTTCCTTTATCTTCATTGGTTGCTCAAGAAGAGCATGTTGATGTGAATTTCATTAAAAATAATAATTTCAACAATGCTTATAGGAATAATTTTGGTAACAACAACTATAGGCCATATCCGTCTAATAGTGGTAGTGGTTATGGTAATTCTTATGGTAGATCTGTTTTGTCTAGTGAGGAAAAGATGCTGGAAATTGAAAGAGCTACTAAGAGCTATATGCAATCACAATATGAGCAAAATCAATTGTTTACTAAAACTATGAATGAACAATCTGCCTTGTTGAAAAATATAGGAAATCAACTTGAAAATTTGAATATGGAAATTTCTGGTTTGCAAACTAAACTTTCAAATGCTGAAAATCGAATCTCATACATGTCTGAGTCACAAGCTTCTTTAATTAATAAAATAGCTGCTAAACCTGTGAGGATAATGATAACAAAATTCTTGCTAAAACAAATGCTATCCAAGTTCGAATTAATGACAATATTAGAATGATGGTTGAATTGCATGCTAGGTGGGAAAGAGAAGAAAGAGAAGAAAAACTTGCTAAAGAGAATAATATAGCTAAAGTTTGGACTATTACCACCACTAGTAATGTTGATTCTTCACATGTTGCTAAACCTCCTACTATCAATAATAAAATAATTGGTGTTGGCAATGTTTCTAATTCTACTGCAAAGCGTGCAAAATTGCCTGAAACTGAAACTGTTTGTGATAAAAGTGCTGAAATTTTTCAGAATGCTGTAGATCATAATGGTTTAGATTTTGATAGTTGTCATATTTCTGAAGTTATTAAGTTCTTACAAAAACTTGCTAAAATTCCTAATACTAGTGCTATAAATTTAGCCTTTACAAAACATATTACAAATGCTGTCATTAAAGCTAGGGAAGAGAAATTAAAACTTGAGAAGCTTCTATTCCTAGGAAGTTGGAAGATGGTTGGGAGCCCATCATTAAGATGAAATTCAATGATTTTGATTGTAATGCTTTATGTGATCTTGGTGCAAGTATTTGTGTTATGCCTAAGAAAATTTATGATATGCTTGACTTGCCACCATTGAAAAATTGTTATTTGGATGTTAATCTTGCTGATAATTCTATAAAGAAACCTTTGGGGAGAATTGATAATGTTCACATTACGTTTAACAATAACCTTGTCCCCGTTGATTTTTTTCATGGATATTGAATGCAATGCATCTTGTCCTATTGTTTTGGGAAGACCCTTTCTTCGAACTGTTGGTGCTATTATTGATATGGAAGAAGGAAATATTAAGTATCAATTCCCTCTCAAGAAAGGTATGGAACACTTCCCTAGAAAGAGAATGAAGATACCTTTTTGATTCTATTATTAGAACAAATTATGATGTTGATGCTTTTTCTCTTGATATTACTTGATTTGCACTTTCTGCGCCTAGCTGAAAGGCGTTAAAGAAAAGCGCTTATGGGAGACAACCCACTATTTTATTTCTGCAATTTTTGTTTTATATTTGAGTCAAGGTGCTTGTTACTACTGTATCATTACCTTTGTATCTTTATTTTCATGTATTGTTGTGCCAAGTAAAGTCTCTAATAGAAAGTTGATGCTAGATTTGGATTTCTGCGTAGAAACATATTTGTTAGCTGTCACCCGAATTGGAGAATTTTTCTCTCTGTGAAGAATCAAAAAAAAATCAGCGAAAATTCATGCATGATCCTCAGATATGTACGTAACTTTCATTAGTTTTGAGTTTTTCCATATGAGCAAGTTAAGTGCCCCTGCAAAATTCGTCTTTACGGACTGTTCTGTTTTGATAAATTCTGCCTTTTATTTCGCATTGCCTCTTTTACTGTGTTTGATTGGATTTATTTGCTCCATTAAATTTCAGTAGCTTTGAGTAATGTCCAGAAGTGTTAAGAATGATTGTGTCCTCTCTGAACATGTGAATTTTTATTATGCACTAACCCTCTAATGAGATTGCTTTAAGTTTGGTGTGGAGGAAGTTTTCAAGGATCAGGAGAGGAGGATGATATACTATGATCAAGAAAAGTGAAAAGTCTAAGCTTGGGGATGCCCCCGTGGTTCATCCTGCATATTTCAAGAAGACTCAAGCGTCTAATCTTGGGGATGCCCGAGGCATCCCCTTCTTCATCAACAAACTTATCACATCTAGTGAAACTATATTTTAATTCCGTCACATCTTATGTGCTTTACTTGGAGCGTATGTTTGCTTTTATTTTTGTTTTTGTTTGAATAAATTCGGATCCCAACAATCCTTGTATTGGAGAGAGACACGCTCCGCTTTTTCATTTGAACACTGGTGTTCTTAGTTTTGCTTTAATATCATGGCGAAAGCTGAAAGCCGCAACACTTATTTATTTGGGTGGAAACAGAAAATGCCTCATATTGTCTTAAATAATTTGATACTTGGCAATTTTTTTGAGCTCTCAAGTAGATCATGTTTAAGCTCTTGCATCATGTAGTTTAAATCTATTAGTGGAGAACTACCGTAGAGCTTGTTGAAATTTGGTTTGCATGATTGCTCTCTCTAAGGTCTAGATATTTTCTGGTAAAAGTGTTTGAACAACAAGGAAGACAGTTAGAGTCTTATAATGCTTGCAATATGTTCTTGTGTAAGTTTTTTTTTTTTTTTTTTTTTTTTTTTGTTGTACCGGTTCATGCACTTGTGTTGCTTCAAACAACCTTGCTAGCCAAAGCCATATTGAGAGGAAATGCTTCTCGTGCATCCAAAAACCTTGAGCCAAAACCTATGCCATTTGTGTCACCATAACTACTTATATATAGGCCTTTTACTTTGCCATTCCAAAGTAAATTGCTTGCGTGCTACCTTTAGAATTTCATTCCTTGTCTTTGCAATACATAGCTCATGGGAAAGTAGCCTAAAAAACTATTGTGGTAATGAATATGTTGGTATGTATCTTAGTTCTTATAAGTTGCTTGTTGAGCGGTAACCATGTTTATGGGGACGCATCAACCTACGCCTTTGTTGAATATCATGTGGTTGCTATGCATGTTCGTCTTGCCTGAAGTAAGGGTGATTTATCATAATTGAATGGTTTGAGTATCATGTTGTTAGAAGAACATTGGGCCGCCAACCAAAGCCATATATCATGGTAGTTTCAGCTTGGACATTAATCCTCAAATCTCTTAATTATTTGTTGAATGCTTGAAGCATTAAAAAGAGGAGTCCATTATCTGTTATTTCTATATTTGTCCCATTATCTGGATGTCCTCAAGTTGAGATCTATCAAAATCAAGAAATCAAATGCGATTTATCTCATTGTCTTTGTACAGGTGGCATAGAGGTACCCCTTTGTGACACTTGGTTGAAACATATGTAATGCAATGATAATCAATGGAAATCCGAGCTAATTAGGACAAGGTGCGGGCACTATTGGTATTCGATGCATGAGGCTAACTTATAGGAAGTTTTATGCATAACTCATATGAATTATTACTACCGTTGACACAATTGTTTCCATGTTTTCAAAATAAAAAACTCTAGCACATGAGTAATTGATCGTGAATGTACCAAATCCGTTAGAACCCCAAGAGGAAATTATGATCACGCACAGTGTAAATTTTCCTCGGTATGAAACCAAGGTTTAGTAGGCAGTAGGAGCCAGAAGCACGTTGAAGATTGTTGGCAGAAATGTGATGCGAGCAACACCCAGGATTAGCGCCAATGCAAGGAACCTGCACAACACAGCCAGAGTACTTTGCCAAACGAAGCAGTGGGGTTGTCAATCTCACCGGCTTGTTGTAACAAAGGATTAAACGTATCGAGTGGAAGATGTTTGCAAGAAAACGTGAAACAAGTAGATTGTATGCTATGGAAAGAATAGGACCGGGGCTCAGTTCACTAGAGGTGTCTCTCCCACAAGATAAAGCATGTTGGGTGAACAGAGTACAGTCGGGCAATTGACAAATAGAAAAGAGCATAACAATGCATATACATGACATGATAAATATAGTGAGATTTAATTGGACATTACGACAAAGTACATAGACCGCCATCCAACTGCATCCATGCCTAAAAAGTCCACCTTCAGGTTATCGTCCGAACCCCCTCCAGTATTAAGTTGCAAAGCAACAGACAATTGCATTAAGTATTGTACGTAATGTAATCAATAACTACATCCTTAGACATAGCATCAATGTTTTATCCCTAGTGGCAACAGCACATCACAACCTTAGAACTTTCTTCCTTTATACAATTATCAATGAAGGCATGAACCCACTACTCGAGCATAATTACTCCCTCTTGGAGTTAAGAGTAAAAACTTGGCGAGCCTCTACTAATAACGGAGAGCATGCCAAGATCATAAATAACACATGAACAATAGATGATAATCGCCATAATCATAGTACTCTCTCTATCCATCGGATCCCGACAAACACAACATAGGAATTACATATAGATGATCTTGATCATGTTAGGCAACTCACAAGATCCAACAACAGAAGCACAACAAGGAAGACGACCATCTAGCTATTGCTATGGACCCATGGTCCAGAGATGAACTACTCACGCATCAATCCGCGGAGGCGATCATGCCGATGAAGAGTCCTCCGGGAGATGAATCCCCTCTCCGTAGGTGCGGACGTCTCAAAATCCCCGAGATGGGGTTGCGGCGCGCGTCTCGCAAGGTTTTCCATTATCGTGGCTCTCGTCTTTTGGGGGTTTCGCGACGGAGGCTTTAAGTAGGCGGAAGGTCAGCACGCGGGGGGCCACACGAGGGGGCCAAGGGGCTAGGTCGGCGCGGCCAGGGCTGGGCCGCGCGGCCACCCCTGGCTGCCTCGTGGCCCCACTTCGTTAGGGCTTCGGTCTTCCGGAAGCTTCGTGCAAAAATAGGCCCCTGGGCGAAAGTTTCGTCCGAGAATATTTCCTTTGTCGGATTTCTGAAACCAAAAACAGCTGAAAAAGCAACTGGCTCTTCGACATCTTGTTAATAGGTTAGTTCCGAAGAAATGCATAAATATGACATATATTGTGCATAAAACATGTGAGTATCATCAATAAAGTAGCATGGAACATAAGAAATTATCGATACGTTGGAGACGTATCAGCATCCCAAAGCTTAGTTCTGCTCCCGAGCAAGTAAAACGATAACAAAGATAATTTCTGAAGTGACATGCCATCATAATCTTGATCATACTATTTGTAAACATATGTAATGAATGCAGCGATCAAAGCAAAGGTAATGACATGAGTAAACAACTGAATCATATAGCAAAAGACTTTTCATGAATAGTACTTCAAGACAAGCATCAATAAGTCTTGCATAAGAGTTAACTCGTAAAGCAATAAATCAAAGTAAGGGTGTTGAAGCAACACAAAGGAAGATTAAGTTTCAGCGGTTGCTTTCAACCTTATATGTATATCTCATGGATATTGTCAACATAAAGTAATATAACAAGTGCAATATGCAGGTATGTAGGAATCAATGCACAGTTCACAGTGTTTGCTTCTTAGTTGGAAGGAGATGAGTAAACTGACTCAACAATAAAAGTAAAAGAATGGTCCTTCAAAGAGGAAAGCATCGATTGTTGTATTTGTGCTAGAGCTTTTATATTGAAAACATGAAACAATTTTGTCAGCGGTAGTAATAAAGCATATGAGTTATTTAAATTATATCTTACAAGTTGCAAGCCTCCCGCACATAATATACTAATAGTGCCCGCACCTTGTCCTCCTTAGCTTGGACTAACGGATCTTTGCATGCCATGTTTCAACCAAATGTCACAAAGGGAATTTCTCCACATGCCGCTGTACAAAGGTCCAAGGAGAATGTCGCATTTGGATTTCTCGCTTTTGATTATTCTCCACTTAGACATCCATACCGGCACAACATGGACAACGAGATAATGGACTCCTCTTTAATGCATAAGCATGTAGCAAAGTTGATATTATTCTCATATGAGATTGAGGATATGTCCAAAACTGAAACTTCCACACATGATTCATGGCTTTAGTTAGCGGCCCAATGTTCTTCTCTAACAATTTTGCATGCTCCAACACTAAAATGATAGACCTTCAGACAAGACGGACATGCATAGCAACTCACATGATATTCAACAATAGTTGATGGCGTTCCCAGAAACATGGTTATCGCACAACGGGCAACTTAATAAAATATAAAGTGCATAAGTACATATTCCATACTACGATAGTTTTAAGCTATTTTCCCATGAACTATATATTGCAAAGGTGAATGATACTGGAATTTTAAAGGTAGCACTCAATAATTTACTGGAATGGCGGAGGTAAATACCATGTAGTAGGTAAGTATGGTGGACACAAATGGCATGGTAGTTGACTCAAGGATTTGGATGCATGAAGTATTCCCTCTCGTCCAAAGGTTTAGGCTAGCAGGGTTATTTGAAGCAAACTCAAGGATGAACAAGTGCAACAAGACTCACATAAAAGACATATTGTAAACATTATAAGACTCTACACTGTCTTCCTTGTTGTTCAAAACTCAATACTAGATAATATCTAGACCTTAGAGAAACCAAATATGCAAATCAAATTTTAGCAAGCTCTATGTATTTCTTCATTAATGGGTACAAAGCATATGATGCAAGAGCTTAAACATGAGCACAACAATTGCCAAGTATCACATTATCCAAGACATTTTAAATTACTACATGTAGCATTTTCTAATTCCAACCATATAACAAATTAACGAAGAAGAAACTTCGCCTTGAACATTATGAGTAAAGCCTAAGGACACATGTTTCCATATGCAACAGCGGAGCGTGTCTCTCTCCCACCTTATTCAAACAAAAACAAAAACAAAAACAAACCGACGCTCCAAGTAAAGAACACGAGATGTGACTGAATAAAAATATAGTTTCAGGGGAGGAACTTGATGATGTTGTCGATGAAGAAGGGGATGCCTTGGGCATCCCCAAACTTAGACGTTGAGTCTTCGTAAAATATGCAGGGATGAACCACGGGGGCATCCCCAGGCTCTTAAAGCTTTCACTCCTCTTGATCTTAGTATATCATTCTCCTCTCTTGACCCTTGAAAACTTCCTTCACACTAAACTTCAAGCAAACTCATTAGAGGGTTAGTGCATCATTAATAATTCACACATTCAGAGGTGACACAATCAGTCTTTTCACTTCTGGACATTGCATAATGCTATCAAAGAAATAAATCCAACATAGCAAAAGAGGCAATGTGAAATAAAAGGCAGAATCTGTCAAAAACAGAACAGTCCGTAAAGACGAATTTATAAATGGCACCAGACTTGCTCAAATGGAAAACCTCAAAACTAATGAAAGTTGCGTACATATCTGAGGATCACGCTCGTAAATTGGCAGATTTTTTAATTTTCTACAGAGAATTATGCCCAGATTCATGTGAACAGCAATGCTGTTTCTGTAATCTAACATCAACTTTAACATAGAAACTCTACTTGGCACAAAAACATGATAAGGAGAGGTTGCTACAGTAGCTAATGATCCCAGACTCAACAAAACAAAAAATTGCTGTAGAGGTAAAAACATGGGTTGTCTCCCATGTGCACTCTTTACGCCTTTCAGCTAGAGGCGCAGAAGATTACAAATCAGAAGTAACATCGAGAGTAGAAGCATCAACATTATTATTCTTCATGCAAACACAACTTGTTGCAGGGGGTACTTTAGGTGTTCCATTATCTAGATTTTCTATGGTAGTGCTAGGGGTTTTAGCAATTTTAGGCTTATAATAATTCTTTTGTTTAGGCACCTTAGAGGCGTACATGAATTTTTGCTCTTTACCCACATAAGCTTTCTCATTATACTTGAGAGAAGAAAGGAACCCAAGGTTCCCATAGCTTTTCAAGTTCATCAATCCTATTGGTTTGATTATCCTGGACAACACAAGTTCCTAGGATACTAATTCTTTCATCAATTCCTTCTAAGGATTTATCAAGTTCATAAGTTTTGTCAAATACATTTCCAATTTAGCTTCAATACTTGGAAAATTTTTCTCTATGGTTTCCAATTTTTTCATAACATCTTTAAGAGAGATTTCAATTTTAACTTCATTAACAGGTGGTATTCCAACTAGACTCTCAATGATGCAACTAGCTTTTAAAGCGGGAGTACCTAGGAAATTACCTCCCGAAAGAGTATAAGAACATATCTATTCCAACTAGATAAACCAACATAAAAGTTTAAAGAAGGTAGTGGTGAGTGTTTCTTAATGCACCTTTGATGAGCATTACTAATTCTATATAAGCATCTTTAACTTTCTCACCTTTATTTTGGCAAAATGAACTTCTAACCTCAGGATTATCATTTTAAATGCTTGAGTAAATAAAACAAGCCTAGATAAGTAAATGCGGTAACCATCATTTTTGTGTTTTTGATATAGGAAAGCAAGACGATAAATAAAGTAAAACTAGCAGTAATTTTTTTGTATTTTGTTTAGGTGCAGCAAACAAGTATTAAATAAATAAAACCCAAACAAAAACAAAGTAAAGAGATTGAGAAGTGGAGACTCCCCTTGCAGCGTGTCTTGATCTCCCGGCAACGGCGCCGAGAAAAGTGTGATGCGCGTAGATGTACACGTCCGTTGGGAACCCCAAGGGTATGATGCGTATAGAAGCAAGTTTCCCTCAGTATGAAACCAAGGTTTAATCGAACCAGTGGGAGCCAAGAAGCACGTTGAAGGTTGATGGTCGCGAAATGTGATGCGGCTGCACGGAGATTCCGGCGCAACTGGAACACCACAGCACAACCAAGTACTTTGCTAGCAGAAGCAGTGGGGTTGCTGAATGCCGGCTTCTTTGTAACAAGGGATTAAACGTATCGAGTGGAAGATGTTAGCAAAGAAAAACAAATAGATTGTATGCTATGGAAAGAATAGGACCGAGGTCCACAGTTCACTAGAGTGTCTACTCCCATAAAATAAAAGCATGTTGGGTGAACAAATTACGGTCCGGCCAATTGACAAATAGAGAAAGGCATAACAATGCATATAAGCCATGATAAATATAGTGAGATTTTAATTGAGCGTCTGATAGAAGACATAGACCGCAAATCAGCTGCATCTATGCCTAAAGAATTCCACCTTCAGGTTATCGTCAAAGACCTCAGAGCCTTCAGTTGCAAAAGCAGACAATTTAGTAAGTATTGTCGCGTGTAATCAGCAACATCATGAACATAGCATCAATGTTTATCCCTAGGCAACAGCATCACAACCTTGAGCTTCTGTCACTATCTTGGAGTATCAATGAAGGCACAGACCCACTATAAGAACAATTACTCCCTCTTGAATTAAGAGTAAAAACTTGGCGAGAGCCTCAATATCGGAGAGCATGCAAGATCATAAACAACCCATGAACAATAGGTTGATAATCACCATAATCATAGTACTCTCTATCCATCGGATCCCGACAAACACAACATATAGAATTACATATAAATGATCTTGATCATGTAGGCAGCTCACAAGATTCAACAATGAAGCACAACAAGGAGAAAACGACCATCTAGCTACTTCTATGGACCCATGGGTCAGGGGTGAACTACTCACTCACCACACTCCCGAGGCGATCATGGCGATGAAGAGTCCCTCCGGGAGATGAATCCCTCTCACGTGAGATCTGGAAGACGATCTGAAATCCACAAGGGACGGGATTCGCGGCGGCGCGTCTCTGTAAGGTTTTCCGTATCGTGGCTCTCGGTATTGGGGGTTTTCGCGCCGGAGGCTTTAAGTAGGCGGAAGGTCAACGGGGGCCACACGCAGGGGCCAGAGACTGGTCGAGCGCGGCCGAGCCTGGGCCGCGCCGGCCACCTGGCTGCCTCGTGGCCTTCGTTGAGTCTTCGGTCTTACGGAAGCACTCATTGCAAAAATAGGACCACAAAGGCGAGTTTGCATCCAATTCAAGAATGTTCTTTGATTCTAGGCCAAAAACAATGAAGAAAACAACAACTGGCTCTTCGGCATCTTGTTAATAGGTTCGTTCCAGGCATAATAATGACATATAATGTGCATAAAACATGTAGGTATCATCAATAAAGTAGCATGGAACATAAGAAATTGATGTTGGGCTCCGTATCAGTAATCCTAACTCCCTACTTAGGAGCCTTTCTTTTGGTTGCTCATTGATCAGGTTCCTACTTCTTTCTATCTTAAAACAAACACTTGTGTACATCATAACACATTGATTCCTACATACTTGCATAGTGCACTTATTATATTACTTTGTGTTGACAATTATCCATGAGAGATGCATGTTGAGAAAGCAATTGTTGAAACTTAATCTTCCTTTGTATTGCTTTGAAACCTCTTACTTTGAATCTATTGCTTTTATGGGTTAGCTCTTATGCAAGTCTTTTTGATACTTGTCTGAAAGTATTATTCATGAAAAGTTTTTGCTATATGATTCAGTTGTTTAGTCATTATCTTTTATTTAGCAAACCATTGCTTTGAATCCTTCATTCATCTCATATTCTTTACAATAGTATTGATCAAAGATTGTGTTGGTAGCATGTCACTTTAGAAATTATTGTTTTTATCATTTACCTACTCGAGGGCGAGTAGGAACTAAGCTTGGGGATGCTTGATACGTCTCCAACGTATCTATCATTTCTTATGTTCCATGCTAGTTTTATGACAATACCTACATGTTTTGTTCATACTTTATGATGTTTTTATGCATTTTTATGGAACTAACCTATTAACAAGATGCCGCGGTGCCAGTTCCTGTTTTCTGCTGTTTTGATTTCAGAAAAGTTGTTTTACAAATATTCTCGAAATTGGAGGATGAAACAAAAGCCCACGGTCTTATTTTCCACGGAGCCTTCTAGAACACCGAAGAGGAGAAGGTGGCGACACCACGTGGCGGCGCGGCCAAGGGGGTGAGGGGGCGCCGGCCATAGAATGGGCCCCTCCAGGTGCCCTAACGGCCCTTCTCATACCAGCAATCCCTACTGTCGCGAAAACCCTGGTGCAGGCACGATACGCGGAAAGTTCTTTGAGGCCGCCGCCGCAGTCAGGCCCATCTCAGAGTTCAGAAGGTCTCTCAGGCACCTGCTGGGAGGGAGCCATCACCGTGAGACTCTACATCACCATGCCCGCCTCCGGACCGAGATACGTGAGTAGTTCATCCTTGGACTCTGGGTCCAGCAATAGCTAGATGGTTGTCTTCTCCTCTTGTGCTATCATGTTTAGATCTTGTGAGCTGCCTGTCATGATCGGGATCATCTATTTGTAATGCTTGATACGTCTCAAGCGTATCTATAATTTCATATGTTCCATGCTACTTTTATGACAATATTTGAATGTTTTATACATATTTACATATTATTATGTATTTTCTGACACTAACCTATTAACAAGATATGAGCGCCAGTTACTGTTTTCTGCTGTTTTTGGTTTCAGAAATCCTAGTAAGGAAATATTCTCGGAATTGGACGAAATCAACACCCAGGGGCCTATTTTTACACGAAGCTTCCGGAAGACCGAAGGGATAACAAAGTGGGCGACGAGGCGCCGCCACCGTAGGGCCGCGCGGCCAGGGGGGGGGACCCGCGCCGCCCTATGGTGTGGGCCCTCGTGAGCGTACTAGCTGTCCCGCCTACTTAAAGCCTTAAGTCGCGAATACCCATGCAGAAACCCTGTCAGAAAACCAGAGACGCCGCCGCCCGCCAATCCCATCTCGGGGATTCGGGAGATCGCCTCCGGCACCCTGCGGAGAGGGGAACCATCACCGGAGGGCTCTACACCACCATGCCTTCGGATTGATGTGTGAGTAGTTCATCCTTGGACTACGGGTCCATAACAGTAGCTAGATGGTTGTCTTTTGTCTTCTCCGCATGTGCTATCATTGTTTAGATCTTTTGAGCTGCCTAACATGATCAAGATCATCTATTTGTAATGCTACATGTTGTGTTTGGTGGGATCCGATGAATCTAGAATATTATGTCAAGTTTATTATCAATCTATCATATCTGTGTTGTTTATGTTCTTGCATGCTCTCCGTTGCTATTGTTAGAGCTCTGGCCAGGGTTGATGCCCTTAACTCTAAAGAGGAGTATTTATGCTGTGATAGTGGGTTCATGCCTCCATTTAATGTAGTGAGAGAAAGTTCTAAGGTTGTGGATGTCTTGCATTGCTAATAGGGATAAAGCTTGTCGATGCTAACCCAGGTGGGTCTTTGAGCATACAGCCATGTTTGGATGGCGGTCTATGTACTTTGTTGTAATGCCCTGATTAAATCACATAGTAATCATCATTGGTATGTATTGAATCTTTATTTGTCAATTGCCCATCTGTAATTTATTACCAGTATGTTAGTTATCTTATTGGAGAAACACCACTACTGTGGACCTTGGTCCATTCTTTTACATCTGAACACATTCTACTGCGATATTCATCTACTTTTCTTTGCAAACAAACACCATCTTCCTCATTATGCTTAATCCTTTGTTTAAACCAAACCAGGTGGATGACCAACCTGACATACATTGGGAACCCAAATATCAGTTAACATTGCAGGTTCCCACGTTGGCCTTGGTTTCATGGTGTTGCGCCCTAATTCTCCACCAACAACTTTGTGATAACTTCTTGTCTGGTTGATACTTTGGTTTCCTTTCTGAGGAAAACTTTAACATTGTCATATCTGCCCTTCCTCTTGGGGATCCCAACGGACGTGTACATCTGCACATCAAGCTCTTTTCTGACGCCGTTGCCGGGAGATCAAGACACGCTGCAAGGGAGTTCCCAATCTCTTTCCTTTGTTTTTGTCTTGCTTTACTTTATTTTATTCACTGTTTTGTTTGCTTCATATTAAAAACACACAAAAAATTAGTTACTTTACTTTTTGTCTTATTTATATATTAAACACAAAAAATTAGTTACTTGCATTTGGTTTACTTTTGTTATCATGTCTAGCTCTGCACTACTTCTTCACCTGAGGAATTAGTCTTTACTTTTTAACAAGGGGATGAGGAGTTTCAGTTCTTGGTGAATTTTTGAAGTGCTTATTAAATGGTCGAACCTCGAGATGACTCTAGGTTTGCTCCTTAGTAATTTTTATTTCGGGCTTATGATTCGCTATAGATATGCCTTAGATGCTATAGTGGGAGGAGATTTCCTTCATTGTGATGGAGATCAAGCTTTTAATGCCATAAAAAAATTGGTTGCATCATATAGTTCAGCTAATAATTTTGATTCAGCTCTTATTAGCATTTATAATAGATTAAACACTCTTGAGACAAGTGCATCTTGCTTGAAAGAAAATTATGGTTATGTTCGAAACCGTCTTGATCAAGTTTTAGTGAACTCTGAACCTTCAATGTGGGACCCTACTATTAAAATTGTTATTGGTGGTGAAACTTTTCATGCCCATTGTGATATTATGTCTGAATTTTGTCTTATGCCTAAGAGTATTTATGAATCTTTGACACTTTGGGGACTCGTTGAAGGAGGAGAAGGAATAACTCTTATTGATAATTCTACGTTATAATTCCTAAGGGAATAGCCGAGGGTGTGCACACAACCATTCTTGGAAGAACAATATCCATTGATTATCTTGTTATTGAATGTGTAGGAACAGAGGACAAATCACACTTGGAAGATCCTTGCTGAAACTATTGGGAGCAATCATAAATACGGGAGAAGGCACCCTAAAATTCACACCGGGAGGCCGACATGTATTCCCTAAACCAAAGAGTAAGAAAAAGAGTAAGAAGGGTAGGCGTAAAGCCCGAGGTAATGTTGATGCTTCATCTCTTGATAATACTTGATTTGCACTTTCTCCGCCTAGCTGAAAGGCGTTAAAGAAAAGCACTTCTTGGGAGATAACCCATGTTTTATTTGTTACTGTATTGTTGAGTCTTGGGAGAATTTGTTTACTACTGTAGCAACCTCTCCTTATCATGTTTTTGTACCAAGTAAAGTCTCTATGGTAAAGTTGATGCTAGATTTGGATTGCTGCGCAGAAACAGCATTCTGTCTGTCACGAATTCTGGCACAAGTCTCTGTAAAAAATTCGAAAAAATCTGCAAATTTACGAGCGTGATCCTCGGATATGTACGCAACTTTCATTAGTTTTGAGTTTTTCCGTTTGAGCAAGTTAAGTCTGCCAAATTCGTCTTTACGGACTGTTCTGTTTTTGACAGATTCTGCCTTTTATTTCGCATTCCGCTTTTGCTATGTTGAATGAGTTTCTTTGTTCCATTAACTTTCTGAAGCTTTATTGCAATATCCATGTATTCTGGAGGCAGGATTGTGTCACCTCGAATATGTGCGTTTTTATTATGCCTAACCCTCTAATGAGTTTTGCTTGAAGTTTGGTGTGGAGGAAGTTGTCAAAAGAAGAGGATGATATACTATGATCAAGAAAAGTGAAAAGTCTAAGCTTGGGGATGCCCCGGTGTTTCATCCCTGCATATTTTAAGAGGACTCAAGCATCAAGCTTGGGGATGCCCAAGGCATCCCCTTCTTCATTGACAACTTATCAGGTTCCTTCTAGTGAAACTATATTTTTATTCCATCACATCTTATGTTCTTTACTTGGAGAGCGTCGGTTTGCTTTTATTTTAGTTTTGGTTTGAATAAAGTTGGATCCCATCATCCTTATATTGGAGATATTACGCTCCGCTTTTTCATATGGAACACTTGTGTTCTTAGTTGTGTATAATGTTCATATGAAAGGCTGAGCGTTGCTTAAATTAAATTGCTATTTAGTTTGGAATCAGAGAAAAATGCTGCATATGGTTTGGAAACTTGGCAATTGTTTGCTCTCAACTAGATCATGTTTAAGCTCTTGCATCATGTAGTTTAATCTATTAATGAAGAACCATAGAGCTTGTTTAATTTAGTTTGCATATTGATCTCTCTAAGTCTAGATGTTTTCCGGTAAAGTGTTTGAACAACAAGGAAGATAGTGTAGATTCTTATAATGCTTGCAATATGTTCTTGTGTAAGTTTGTTGCTTTCACTAATTGTCATATGTTTCTTCAAACAACCTTTTCAGCCCAAACCTTGTCTTGGAAGGAAATGTCTTCGTGCATCCAAACATATGACAAAACTCATGCCATTGTGTCCACTTATATCTACCGACTATGTGAGTATTTTACCATTCAAAGTAAATTACTTGGAGTGCTACCTTTAAAATTTCATTCCTTTCTCTTTCACAATATATAGCTCATGGGAAAAATAGCTTAAAAACTATTGGTGATGAATATGTAGTTATGTGTCTTAGTTCTTATAAGTTGCTTGTTGACCGGTAACCATGTTTCTGGGTGATGCGCGTAAATGTACACATCCGTTGGGAACCCCAAGAGGAAGGTATGATGCGCCGGTGTGATTTTCACGAGAGAAAGAAACCAAGGTTGTGAGACAGGAGGAGCCAGAAGCACGTTGAAGAGGTTGATGGTGGCGAAATGTAGTGCGGCGCAACACAGGATTCCGGCGCCAGCATGGAACCTGCTGCCCCAACCAAAGTACTTTAGCAAGCAGTGAGGTTGTCAATCTCCCCGGCTTGCTGTAACTAGAAAGTTAACCGTATTGTGGAAGATGATTGTTTGCAAGAAAACGGTAAAACAAGTATTGCGGTAGATTGTATGCGATGTAAAGAATGGGACCGGGGTCCACAGTTCACTAGAAGTGTCTCTCCCATAAGATAAAAGCATGTTGGGTGAACAAATTACAGTGGGCAATTGAGGCAAATAGAAAAGTGCATATACATGATATGATAAATATAGTGAGAGTTAATTGGGCATTACGACAAAGTACATAGACCGCCATCCAACTGCATCTATGCCTAAAAAGTCCACCTTCAGGTTATCATCCGAACCCATTCAGTATTAAGTTGCTAAGCAACAAGACAATTGCATTAAGTATGGTGCGTAATGACAACTACATCCTTAGACATAGAATCAATGTTTATCCCTAGTAGCAACAAACACATCACAACCTTAGAACCTACTATCACGATCCCAGTTAATGGGGCATGAACCCACTATAGAGCATAAATTACCCCCTCTTGGAGTTAAGAGCAAAAAAACTTGGCCAGAGCCTCTACCAACCAACGGAGAGCATGCAAGATCATAAACAACACATAAACAATAGATTGATAATCACCATAACATAGTATTCTCTATCCTTCGGATCCCGACAAACACAATCATATAGTATTACGGATAGATGATCTTGATCATGTTGGGCAGCTAAGATCCAACAATGAAGCACATAAGGAGAAGACGACCATTAGCCTCTTGCTATGGACCCATAGTCGGGGGTGAACTACTCACTCTCCCTCCCGGGTGACCATGGCGGTGTAGAGTCCTCAGGGAGATGAATCCCCTCTCCGGCGGGGTGCCGGAGGCGATCTCTTGAATCCCCCGAGATGGGATTCGCGGCGGCGGCGTCTGGAAGGTTTTCCGTATCGTGGCTCTCGATACCTGGGGGTTTCGTGACGGAGGCTTTAAGTGAGCGGAAGGGCAATGTGGGGGCCACAGGGGCCCACACCACTGGGTCGTGTGACCAGGGCCTGGGCCGCAGCCCTGTGAAAATGGCGCGCCTAAATGGCCCACTCGACTCCTCTTCGGTCTTACGGAAACTTAGTGCAAAAAATAGGACCACAGGCGTTGATTTAGGTCCAATTCCGAGAGAATATTTCGTTACTAGGATTTCTGAAACCAAAAACAGCAGAAAACGACAACTGGCTCTTCGGCATATTGTTAATAGGTTAGTTCCATAAAATGCACGAAAATATGACATATAATTTGCATAAAACATGTAGGTATCATCAATAAAGTAGCATGGACATAAGAAATTATAAATCGTTGGAGCGATATGCATCCCCAAGCTTAGTTCTGCTCGTCCCGAGCAGGTAAAACGATAACAAAGATAATTTCTGAAGTGACATGCCATCATAATCTTGATCATACTGTTGTAAGCATATGTGTTGAATGCAGCGATCAAAACAATGGTAATGACATGAGTAAACAACTGAATCATAAAGCAAAGACTTTTCATGAATAGTACTTCAAGACAAGCATCAATAAGTCTTGCATAAGTAACTCATAAAGCAATAAATCAAAGTAAAAGGTGTTGAAGCAACACAAAGGAAGATTAAGTTTCAGCGAGTTTGCTTTCAACTTATAACATGATGTCTATCTCATGGATATTGTCAACATAAAGTAATATAACAAATGCAATATGCAAGTATGTGGGAATCAATGCACAGTTCACAGAAGTTGCTTCTTAAGGTGGAGGAGATAGGTAAACTGACTCAATAATAAAAGTAAAAGAATGGTCCTTCAAAGAGGAAAGCATCGATTGCTATGTTGTGCTAGAGCTTTATTTTGAAAACATAGAACACAAGTTTGTCAACGGTAGTAATAAAGCATATGAGTTATGTAAATTATATCTTTCAAGTTGGAAGCCTCATGCATAGTATACTAATAGTGCCTGTACCTTGTCCTACTTAGCTTGGACTACTACCGGATCTTCGCAATGCCATGTTTCAACCAAGTCACAAAGGGGTACATCCATGCCGCCTGTACAAAGGGTCAGGAGAAAGCTCGCATTTTAGATTTCTCGCTTTTGATTCTCAACTTAGACATCCATAGCGGGACAACATGGACAACAGATAATGGACTCCTCTTTAATGCATAAGCATGTAGCAACAGTATTATTCTCATATGAGATTGAGGATATATGTCCAAACTGAAACTTCAATGGTTCATGGTTTTAGTTAGCGGCCCAATGTTCTTCTCTAACAATATGCATGCTCCAAGCCATTAAGGTGGTAGATCCCTCTTACTTCAGACAAGACGGAGACATGCACAGCAACTCACATGATATTCAATAAAGAGTAATTGATGGCATCCCGAAGCATGTTTATCGCACAACAAGCAACTTAATAAGAGATAAAGTGCATAAGTACATATTCAATACTACGATAGTTTTTAAGGCTATTTTATCCAATGAGCTATATATTGCAAAAATAAAGGGATAGCAATTTTAAAGGTAGCACTCAAGCAATTTTACTTTGGAATGGAAAATACCATGTAGTAGGTAGGTATGGTGGACACAAATGGCACGAATATTGGCTAAAGGATTTTGGATGCATGAGAAGTATTCCCTCTCGTCTGGGTTTCAGGCTAGCAAGGTTAGCTGAAGCAAACTCAAGGATGTCAGACAGTGTAAAGCTACATAAAAGACATATTGTAAACATTATAAGACTCTACACCGTCTTCCTTGTTGTTCAAAACTCAATACTAGATATTATCTAAGACCTTAGAGAGACCAATATGCAAATCAAATTTTAATAGCTCTATGTATTTACTTCATTAATGGTGCAGCACATATGATGCACAAAAGAGCTTAAACATGAGCACAACATTTGCCAGTATCACATTATCAAGACATTTATAGTACTCTGTAGCATTTGCAATTCCAACCATACTAACAATTTGAAGAAGAAACTTAGCCTTGAACATTATGAGTAAAGCCTAAGGGCATATTTGTCCATATGCAACAGCCCTCTCCCACAAAGTGAATGCTTGGATCCATTTTATTCAAACAAAAACAAAAACAAAAACAAACCGACGCTCCAAGTAAAGAACACAAGATGTGGTTGAATAAAAATATAGTTTCAGGAGGAGGAACCTGATGATGTTGTCGATGAAGAAGGGGATGCCTTGGGCATCCCCAAGCTTAAACATGAGTCTTCTTAAAATATGCAGGGAGGAACGGGGGCATCCCCAAGCTTAAACTTTCACTCCTCTTGATCATAGTGTATATCATCCTCTCATCTCTTGACCCTTGAAAACTTCTTTCACACCAAACTTCTCGATTAGAGGGTTAGTGCATAATTAATAATTCACACATTCGGTGACACAATCATTCTTTACACTTCTGGACATTGCATAAAGCTACTGGACATTGATGGATAAAAGAAATTCATCCAACATAGCAAAAAGGCAAGTAAAGAAATAAAGGCAGAATCATCAAGAAGCTAGAACAGTTAAATAAAGGCAATTTAAAATGGCACCAGACTTGCTCAAATGGAAAAACTCAAAAACTAATGAAAGTTGCAAACATATCTGAGGATCAACTCGTAAATTGGCAGATTTTCTAGAATTTTCACAGAGACTTGGCTTTCAGATTCGTGACAGACCCAACAATGCTGTTTCTGTTGTAGCGATCCCAAATATAACATCAACTATAACATAGAAACTTTACTTGGCACAAAAAACATGATAAGGAGAGGTTACTACAGTGGTAACAACTTCCAAGACTCAACAAAACAAAAATAAAACATGGGTTGTCTCCCATAAGCGCTTTTCTTTAACGCCTTTCAGCTAGGCGCAGAAAGTGCAGATCAAGTAACATCAAGAGTAGAAGCATCAACATCATAACTTGTTCTAATAATAGAATCAAAAGGAAACTTCATTCTCTTTCTAGAGAAGTGTTCCATACCTTTCTTGAGAGGAAATTGATATTTAATATTACCTTCCCTCATATCAATAACAGCACCAACGGTTCGAAGAAAAGTTCTTCCCAACACAATAGGACAAGATGCATTGCATTCGATAACAAAATCAACGGGGACAAGGTTATTGTTAACCATAATGCGCACATTATCAATCCTCCCCAAAGGTTTCTTTTTAACATTGTCGGAACATCTAAATAACAATTCTTCAATGGAGGTTGCAAGTCAAGCATATCATAAATCTTTTTAGGCATAAATACTTGCACCAAGATCACATAAAGCATTACATTCAAAGTCATTGAATTTCATTTTAATGGTGGGCTCCCAACCATCTTCTAACTTTCTAGGAATAGAAGTTTCAAGTTTTAGTTTCTCTTCTCTTGCTTTTATGAGAGCATTTGTAATATGTTTTGTAAAGGCTAAATTTATAGCAGCATTAGGACTTTTGGCAAGTTTTTGTAAGAACTTTATAACTTCAGAGATGTGGCAATCATCAAAATCTAAATCATTATGAGCTACAGCAATGGGATCATTGTTCCCAAGGTTAGAAAAAATTTCAGCAGTTTTATCACAAGCAGTTTCAGCAGTTTTAGCAATTTCAGGCAGTTTTGTACGCTTTGCACTAGGAGTAAAAACATTGCCAACACCAATTATTTTACCATTGATAGTAGGGGGTGTAGCAATTATCATTACTAATGGTGGTAATAGTCCAAACTTTAGCTACATTATTCTCTTTAGCTAGTTTTTCATTTTCTTCTCTATCACACCTAGCACGCAATTCAGCCATTAATCTTATATTCTCATTAATTCTAACTTGGATGGCATTTGCTGCAGTAGTAATCTTATTATCAATATCATTATTAGGCATAACTTTCAATTTTAAAAGATTAACATCAGAGGCAAGTCTATCAACTCTAGAAGCAATAATATCAATTTTATCAAACTTTTCCTCAACAGATTTGTTAAAAGGAGTTTGTGTACTAATAAATTCTTTAAGCATAGCTTCAAGACCAGAGGGTACACTCCTATTATTGTTGTAAGAATTCCCATAATAATTACCATAACCATTACCATTAGCAGAAGGATATGGCCTATAGTTATTACCAGAGTTGTTCCTATAAGCATTGTTGTTTAAATTATTATTTTTAATGAAATTCACATCAACATTTTCTTCTTGAGCAACCAATGAAGCTAAGGAACATTATTTGGATCAACATTAGATCTACCATTCACAAGCATAGACATAATCACATCAATCTTATCACTCAAGGAAGAGGTTTCTTCAACAGAATTTACCTTCTTACCTTGTGGGGCTCTTTCCGTGTGCCATTCAGAGTAATTTATATCATCATATCATCAAGAAGCTTTGTAGCCGCTCCCAAAGTGATGGACATAAAGGTACCTCCAGCAGCTGAATCCAATAAATTCAAGAAAAAATTTAGTCCTGCATAAAGGTTTGGATGATCATCCAAGTAGTGAGTCCATGGGTTGGGCACTTTACCAAAGATTTCACTCTCTCCCATGCTTGAGCAACATGTTAGGTATCTAATTGCTTAAAATTCATTATGTGCTACTTCTCAAAGATATAATTTTGGCAGGAGGATAATATCTAACAATAAAAGCATCCTTACATTTAGTCCATGAATCAATACTATTCTTAGGCAAAGATAGCAACCAATCTTTAGCTCTTCCTCTTAATGAGAAAGGAAACACTTTCAATTTAATAATATCACCATCTACATCCTTATACTTTTGAATTTCACAAAGTTCAACAAAATCATTAAGATGGGCAGCAGCATCATCAGAACTAACACCCGAAAATTGATTCATGACCAGATTTAGTAAAGCAGGTTTAATTTAAAAGAGAATCCTGCTGTAGTAGCAGGTGGAGCAATAGGTGTGCACAGGAAATCATTAACTAGTGTAGTCACACAACTTAGTATTTTCAGGGTATTCATTTTAGCAATAGTAAATAAAGCAAACTAGATAAAGTAAATGCATTAGCTAATTTTTTTGTATTTTTGATATAGGAAACTAAAGAGACAGTAAATTAAGTAAAACTAGCAACTAATTTTTGTGTTTTGTTTGAGTGCAGCAAACAAAGTAGTAAAATAAATAAAGCAAGATAAAAACAAAGTAAAGAGATTGAGAAGTGGAGGCTCCCCTTGCAGCGTGTCTTGATGCACAGCAGCAGCGCCGAGAAAACAGGCTTGATGCGCGTAAATGTACACGTCCGTTGGGAACCCCAAGAGGAAGGTAGGATGCGCACAGTGGCAAGTTTTCCCTCAGAAAGAAACCAAGGTTTAATCGAACCAGGAGGAGCCAAGAAGCACGTTGAAGGTTGATGGTGGCGAAATGTAGTGCGGCGCAACACAGGATTCAGCGCCAACGTGGAACACACTGCTGGCAAAATTACTTTGCCCCAGCAAAGCGATTGAGGTTGTCCAATCTCACCCGGCTTGCTGTAACGAGATTAATCAGTATTGTGTGGAAGGTGATTATTTCAAAACTTGATAAAACAAGTATTACAGTGGGGTATAGATGTAAAGAATAGGCCAGGGTCCACGGTTGATAAATTATCTCTCCCATAGATAAAAGCATGTTAGGTGAACAAATTACAGTGGGCCAATTGACAAATAGAAAAGGGCATAACAATGCATATACATGATATGATAAATATAGTGAGATTTAATTGGGCATTACGACAAAGTACATAGACCGCCATCCAAGCGCATCTATGCCTAAAAAGTCCACCTTGAGGTTATCATCCGACCCCATTAAGTATTAAGTTGCAAAGCAACAGACAGTTGCATTAAGTATGGTGCGTTAATGTAATCAACAACTACCTCCTTAGACATAGAATCAATGTTTTATCCCTGATAGCAACGACATCCCACAACCTTAGAACATACATCCACGATCTAAGATTAATGGAGGCATGAACCCACTATCGAGCATAAATACTCCCTCATGGAGTTAAGAGCAAAAACTGGCAGAGCCTCTACTAATAACGGAGAACATGCAAGATCATAAACAACACATAAACAATAAGATTGATAATCACCATAACATAGTATTCTCTATCAATCGGCCCGGCAAACACAACATATAGTATTACAGATAGATGATCTTGATCATGTTGGGCCGCTCACAAGATCCAACAATGAAGCACATAAGGAAGATGACCATCTAGCTACTGCTATGGGCCCATGTCCAGGGGGTGAACTACTCACTCATCGCTCCGGAGGCGACCATGGCGGTGTAGTCTCAGGAGATGGAGAATCCCACTCTCCGGCAGGGTGCGGAGGCGAATCCTGAATCCCCGAGATGGGATTCGCGGCGCGTCTAAAGGTTTTTTCCGTGCTCCCAGTGCTCCTAAGTCTTAAGTTTCGCGACTGGAGGCTTTAGTAGGCGGAAGAGAACAACGTGAGGCTAGAGGCCCCACCTCAGTTAGCAGCAGAGCACATGCTGCCCTATAGATAGCGCGCCCTGGTAGCCATGGCTCATCTTGATTACAGAAACATTACACAAAAATAGGATATGGGCGTTGATTTGAAGTAATTAAAGAATCTTTAATTTCTGGTTTGAAATAACAGCAAAACAATGGCGACATTGAAGCATCTTATTAGCCAGTTGGATTCAGAAAATATATCACAGTACTGCCAATGTGCATCTGTATATAGTTTGCTCATCAATAAAGTAGCATAGAACATAGAAATTATGACTCAGTGGAGACATGCTCAGGGTGTATCTGTTTTTGTTTCTGTATTAGTTCTAATATGTAAGGTCCTTATATACAAATCTGCTCTGAAATGTGTCAAATTTCAAATCAAATCATTTGAATATGTATATTAGGAAGACATTAGGCAACTGCTAAAAACAGCAATATTGAGTGGAAGTTTCAGTTTGGACTTATACAACCTCAATCTCTTATGAGAATATTATTATTGTTGAATGCTTAAAGCATTAAAGAGGAGTCCAATATCTGTTGTCTATGTTGTCCCAGTATGGATATCTAAGTTGAGAATAATCAAAGCGAGAAAATCCAATACGTGCTTTCTCCTTAGACACTTGCAGGCGGCATAGAGTTACCCCTTTGTGACACTTGGTTGAAACATGTTATGCGATGATAATCCGTGTTTTCCGAGCTGATTAGGAAGGTGCGAGCACTAGTAGTACTCTATGCATGAGACTTGCAACTTGTAGGAGTATTACTTCATAGCACATATCATTACTACCGTTGACAAAATTATTTCTATGTTTTCAAAATAAAAGCTCTAGCACAAAAATAATAATCCATCCCTCTGCGAAGGGCAATTCTTTTACTTTATATGTTAAGTCAGTTTACCCACTTCTTTCTATCTTAGAAACAAACACTTGTTAACTGTGTGCATTGATCCTTACATGTTTATTTATTTACTTTGTTATATTACTCTGTTGACAAATATCCATGAGGTATACATGTTACAAGTTGAAAGCAATTGTTGAAACTTAATCATCCTTGTGTTGCTTCAATTCATTCTACTAAGAATTTATTGCTTATGAGTTAGCTCTTATGCAAATCTTGTTGATACTTGTCTTGAAAGTACTATTCATGAAAAGTTTTGCTATATGGTTCATTTGTTTAGTGTTGTATTTAGCAATCTTTTGTTAAGATCACTCCATTCATCTCACATGCTTTACAATAATGTTGATCAAAGTTATGTTGGTAGCATGTCACTTAGAAATTATTTGTGTTATCGTTTACCTACTCTGGGCGAGTAGGAACTAAGCTTGGGGATGTGATACGTCTCCAAACGTATCTATAATTTTTTATGTTCCATGTGCTACTTTTATGACAATTCTTGAATGTTTTATACATACTTTACATCATTATTACATTTTCAGCATAACCTATTAATAACAAGATCTTGACGCGATTCTTTATTTCTGCTGTTTTGATTTGAAATCCTGTTAAGGAAATATTCTCGAGATTGGGCCAAAATCTTTGTAGAGTCTGATGACCCACAAGTATAGGGGGTGTATCGTAGTATCTTGATAAGTAATAATGTCGATCCCAACGAGGAACAGAAGGTGTTGACAAGTAGTTTCGATGAAGGATTCTTACTGTAAATGCTCACAAACAAGTATTCAAGGGGTTTTGATATTGCGGATAAATAAAATACAAGTAAATAAAATGCGAGAGAAATAATTGCAGCGGGTGGCCCAATCCTTTTGCACAAAGGACAAGACGGTTTGTTTACTTATAATGACCAAACGTTCTTGAGGACACACGGGGATTTTAGTCTAGTGCTTTCGCTTCATGTGGCTAAATAATAATCTTCTTTGTTTTGATAAGTGTTGTGTGGGTGAACCTATGCTAATGCACCGCCCTTCTAGGACTAATACATACTTGTGATTATACCCCGTGCAAGCATCCGAATACAAGAAAGTTATTAAGATAAATCTAACCACAGCCTTAAACTCAGAGATCCCCGCGATCCCTCTTGCATCGATATTCACGGGGGCTCAGGTTTCTGTCACTCCGGCAACCCCGCAGTTGCTGAATACAAGATGCACTCCCCTAGGCCCTCAATGGTGAAGTATCGTGTAGTTGACGTTCACACGACACCACTAAAAGAATGGCACCACAACTTAAATATCATAACATTGAATATTACTCAACCATAATTCACTACTAGCATTTAGACTTCTCCCATGTCCTCAAGAACTAAACGAACTACTCACGAGACATCATATGGAATACAATCGGAGGTGATATGATGATGAATAACAATCTGAACATAAACCTTGGTTCAATGGTTTCACTCAATAACATCAATAACAAGTAGAAAATACCCGGAGAGTTTCCCCTATCAAACAATCAAGATCCAGCCCAAATTGTTACAGCGGTGACGAGATGCAGCGGTGGAGATGGCGGTGTAGATGGTGGAGATGATGACGATGGTGATGGAGATGATGTCCAGCTCGATGATGATGGCGATGGCGTCGATTTCCCCCTCAGGGAGGGAATTTCCCGGCGGATCTCAGCCGCCGGAGAGCTCTTTTCTCTCAGGTGTTTCTCCGCCCAGCAGAGGCGGCTGTAACCTCTTCGTGAGGTACCCTCTGTGGCTTCGGTCTTCGGAAAAATAGGATTTTTGGTATAATTTCCTTCCAGTTGATCTTCCGAAATATTGTGTTCGCGGTGCTTTTTTTCCTTTGAATCACGGCTCCGGTACTTGATCCTCCAATAATGATGAAACATCCAAAATAGATGAAATAACATAAGTATTATGTAATATGAAATATATCAATGAATAACAGCAAATTATTATTAAAAAATAGTGATGCAAATTGGGCGTATCAAGCCTATTTTTACATGAAGCTTCCAGAAGACGAAGGGGATAGCAGTGAGCGACAGGCGCCGCAACCATAGGGCAGCGCGACGAGGAGGGGGGCCCGCGCCGCCTATGGTGTACTTGACCCTCAGTAGCCCCCTAACCACCTTAGCCTACTTAAAGCCTTAATCAAGAATACCCCTGTGCGAGAGCCACGATACGGAAAACCTTCCAAAGACGCCGCCGCCAATCCCGTCTCGGGGGATTCAGGGAGATCGCCTCCGGCACCCTGCGGAGAGGGGAATCATCACGGAGGGCTCTACATCATCATGCCGGCCTCCGGGTTGATGCGTGAGTAGTTCATCCTTGGACTATGGGTCCATATAATAGCTAGATGGTTGTCTTCTCGCATGTGCTATCATTGTTTAGATCTTGAGCTGCCTAACATGATCAAGATCATCTTTATGCTACATTTTGTGTTTGGTGGGATCCGATGAATCTAGAATATTATGGCAAGTTGATTATCAATCTATCATATATGTATTGTTTATGTTCTTGCTCTCTGTTGCTAGTAGAGGCTCTGGCCAGGTTTGACACTTGTAACTCCAAGAGGGAGTATTTATACTCTTGATAGTGGGTTCATGCCTCCATTTGATCTGGGACAGTGGCAGAAAGTTCTAAGGTTGTGGATGTGTGATTACTAGGGATGAAACATCGATGCTTTGTCTAAGGATATTGTGTTAGTTACATTCTGCTTCATACTTGACCGTTATCACATTTGTTTACAACAATACGGAGAAGTGCGGATGCTAACTCGAAGGTGGATTATTTAGGCATGTAGCATGCTGAATACGCGTCTACCTGCTGTCGTAATGCCTGATTAATCACATAGTAATGTCATTCATATTGAATCTTTATTTGTCAATTGCCCATCGTAATTTTTTCACCCAGCATGTTAGTTCTCTTATTGGAGAGACCACTAGTGAACTGTGGACCCGGTCCATTCTTTACATCTGAATACATTCTACTCAATACTTGTTCTTTACTATTCTTTGCACAAGCAAACACCATCTTCCACTACGTACGCTTAATCCTTTTTCAGCAAGCCGGTGAGATTGATGATACGTCCAATTTGCATCACTATTTTGTATCATAATTTCCTGTTATTCATTGATATATTTCATCTTTGGGACACAATACTTATGTTATTTCATCATTTTTGCATGTTTCATCATTATTGGGAGATCAAGCACCGGAGCCAGGATTCTACTGGAAACACAGTCAGAACGCAATATTTCGGAAGATCAGCTGTGGAAGGAAATTTCCGTAAATTCCTATTTTTCCAGATGACGGAGGGAGCCAGAAGGGAAGAAGAGGGGGCAAGGTGGGCCCGGACACGAGGCCGGCGCGGCCCATGGCCTGGCCGCGCCACCCTGTGGTGTGGGGGCCCCACAGCCCCTTTCGCCTTCTTTTCTTCGCGTACTCCTTAAGTCCCAAAAACCTAAACCCACAGAGGGGACCTCTGAAGGTTACAGCCGCCTCTGGGCGGAGAGCCTGGAGAGAGAAAGAGCTCTCCGGCGGGCAGGGAATCCGTCGGGGAAATTCCCTCCGGGAGGGGGAAATCGAACGCCATCGCCATAGTCATCGAGCTGGACATCATCTCCATCATCATCATCATCATCTCATCTCCACCATCTACACCGCCATCACCACTGCTGCACCTTGTCACCGCTGTAACAATTTGGGTTGGATCTTGATTGTTTGATAGGAGAAACTCTCCCGGTGTTATTCTCTCTGCTGTTGTAGATGCTATTGATGAAACCATTGAACCAAGGTTTATGTTCAGATTGTTATTGATCATCATATCACCTCTGATTGTATTCCATATGATGTCCCGTGAGTAGTTCGTTTAGTTCTTGAGGACATGGGTGAGAAGTCTAAATGCTAGTAGTGAATTATGGTTGAGTAATATTCAGTGTTATGATATTTAAGTTGTGGTGTCATTCTTCCAGTGGTGTCGTGTGAACGTCGAAAGCTACCTGACATACCATTTATGGGCCTGGGGAGTGCATCTTGTATTCGATTGCTAATTGCGGGGTTGCGGAGTGTGAAACTGGCCCCATTAGTATGTCGATGCAAGAGGGATCGGAGGATCTCAGAGTTTAAGGCTATGGTTAGATTTATCTTAATTACTTTCTTGTAGTTGGGGGCTTGCAAGGGTATAATCACAAGTATGTATTAGTCCTAGGAAGAGCGGTGCATTGGCATAGGTTCACCCACACAACACTTATCAAAACAATGAAAATTATTTAGCCACATGAAATGAACACTAGACTAAAATCCCTGTGTGTCCTCAAGAACGTTTGGTCATTATAAGTAAACAAACCGGCTTGTCCTTTGTGCTAAAAAGGATTGACACTCGCTGCAATTATTTCTCTCGCATTTACTTACTCGTACTTTATTCATCTATTACATCAAAACCCCTTGAATACTTGTTTGTGAGCATTTACAGTGAATCCTTCATAGTACACCTTCTGCTCCTCGTTGGGATCGAAATTCTTACTTATCGACGATACACGCCCTATACTTGTGGGTCATCAAGACTATTTTCTGGCGCCGTTGCCGGGGAGTGAAGCGATATTGGTAAGTGGAATTGGTAAGGAAAACCTTTACTGTTTGTGCTGATTTTATTTCTGCCTGCTGCTATAAGTCATTATGGAGAGATCTTCTCTTCAATTTCTGTTTGGGAAATCTACTACAACGGTAGTGGATGAAGCGCCCGGTGAGGAAGTAGTACCATATAAAATACCTATGAAAATTATTGAACGTTATGGATAACCGCTATGAAGGGGATGGAAGTGTCCATCCTGGTGATCATTTATTGTTTTTGCATGAATTATGCGGGTTATTCAAATGTGCAGGTATTTCTATGAATGAAGTTAGAAAGAAACTATTCACTATATCGTTGTCTGGTAAAGCGGCGCACTGGTATAAATTGCTGAAGAATGGTGATTCTATTGATTGGGAGGACATTGTGTGCCTTTATTTTATTCCAAATTTTATCCTCCAAGTGAAATTCACAAACAAACAGCATATATAATTTCTGGCCTCATGATGGAGAGAGTATTGCCCAAGCTTGGGGAGATTGAAGTCTTTAATGCTCAAATGCCCGTTCATGAGCTTCCTGGTAATGTTATTATTGATAATTTCTATGCAAGACTTTCTTTTCAAGACAAGACCTTGCTGGATACTTCTTGTTCTGGATCATTTACAACAAAGAAGAGTTTAAAAGGGACCTTCTTGATCGGATCCAAGAAAATATTGAAGGATGGGAGAACGACAAAGATAGAGAATCGGGTATAAATTATGATTATAAATGCATTGAAGCTTTTATGGATACCGATAAATTTCGTAATATGAGTGCTACATATGGTCTTGTCCCAAGTTGTTGCAAATCTTTATAAAGCTTTTACCTCTCATTATGAATTGCCTAAGAAGAATTTTGATAAGTATCATGAACCGTATAAAGATAAAGTTGATTCATACGCAAACAATGTACTAGTAATTATTACATTGATAATGTTATTCTATAAACATATTGAAAAACTCCTTTCCACTGCTAAAATGAAAGTACTTTCTGTCATATCTAGTCTTGTTAATAAAAGTGAAAAGAAGCCTAAAGAGAACACGAAGAACAATTAAAATTAGACACCTTGTTACAATAGTTAAAGATCTTGTGACTGAAAATATGGAGGATGGTCATATTATTTTTTGTGAAGATGCTTCTAATATTGTTTACATCTAAATAAACTAAAACAAGTATTCCTATGCTATCTGTTAGAATTGGTGATCATTGCTATTATGGTTTATGTGATATTGGTGCAAGTGTTAGTGCTATTCTTTATGACTTTACACGGAGATTATGCACGAAATTGGTTCTTGTGAACTTGAAGATATTGATGTGGTTATTCATCTGGCTAATAGAGAAACTATTTCTCCAATTGGTGTTGTTCGAGATGTGGAAGTTCTATGTGGTAAGATTAAATATCCTGCTGACTTTTTGGTACTTGGTTATGCTGCTAGTGATCATTGTCCTATCATTTTTGGTAGACCTTTTCTAAATACTTGTGGAGCTATTATAGATTGTAAGAAGAGAAAATTTTGACTAGATTTGCTGGTGAACCTTATGAATTTAACTTTTCTAAATTGACCAAAACTCCTTATAAAGCTGACTTGCCTAGTAATGATTTTAAAATGGAGCGGTGTGCATCTATTGTTCTTGTTCCTAATAATCCTTTGCAGCAACATTTGGAGAATAGTGAAAGTGAAGCTTTTAGGAAAGAAAGAGAGGAGCTTGATTTTTCTTCGCTAACCTATTCTCAAGCATGATTTACGGTGGAAGATTTGGTGCAACCACCAAAGGAAGATCCTGTTTTTGATTTAAAGCCTTTACATGATAATCTTAAATATGGTCATATTGATGATAAGAAAATATATCTGTTATTATTAGTTCTAAGCTTTCAGGAGATTGAGGAAGAAAGGTTATTAGAAATATTGAAGAAACACAGGAGCTATTGGCTATACTGTAAGTGATTTGAAGGGGTTCTCTCCTTCTATTTTCCAACATGCTATTAATATGGAGGATGATGCGAAGCCTGTTGTTGAACATCAGTGTCGTCTAATTCCGAAGATGAAAG
Organism: Lolium multiflorum; assembly: GCA_030979885.1. Classification (NCBI taxonomy): domain Eukaryota; kingdom Viridiplantae; phylum Streptophyta; class Magnoliopsida; order Poales; family Poaceae; genus Lolium; species Lolium multiflorum. The sequence continues at coordinate 10,785 of JAUUTY010001016.1, read as the reverse complement.
AGGTGGTAAGGAACGAGATTAAAACTTCTTGAAGTTGGTATTATATATCCTATTGCTGATAGTAGATGGGTTAGTCATGTGCATTGTGTTCCTAAGAAAGGAGGAATGATTGTTGTGCCTAATGATAATGATGAGCTCATTCCTCAAAGAGTAGTTGTAGGGTATAGAATGTGCATTGATTTTCGAAAAGTTAATAAAGTTACTAAGAAAGATCATTTCCCTTTACCATTTATTGATCAAATGTTAGAAAGATTGTCTAAAAATACTCATTTTTGCTTTCTTGATGGTTATTATGGGTTTTCACAAATTGCTGTTAAACCTAAAGATCAAGAGAAAACCAGTTTACTTGTCCTTATGGAACTTATGCTTATAGGCGTGTGCCTTTTGGTTTATGTAATGCTCCTGCTACTTTTCAAAGATGCATATCTGCTATTTTCATGGTTTTTGCGAAAGTATTGTAGAGGTGTTCATGGATGATTTTTTTGTCTATGGGAATTCTTTTGATAATTGCTTGCGAAACCTCGATAAAGTTTTGCAGAGAAAGAAACTAACCTTGTTCTTAATTGGGAGAAATGGCACTTTATGGTTAATGAAGGAATTGTATTGGGACATAAAATTTCCGAGAGAGGTATTGAAGTTGATAGAGCTAAAGTTGAAGCAATTGAGAAGATGCCTTTCCGAGGGATGTTAAAGGTATTCGTAGTGTTCTTGGTCATGTTGGGTTTTATAGGAGATTTATTAAAGAATTCTCTAAAATTTCAAAACCTCTTATAAACTCTTCTTAAAAGATGTATTTTCTTTTTGATGATGATTATGTAGAAGCTTTTAAAACTCTAAGAAAGCCTTAACTGTTTGCTCTAATAATTGAACCTCTTTGATTGGAATTGCCTTTTGAAATTATGTGTGATGCTGGTGATTTTGCTGTAGTAGTTCTTGGACAGCGGGTAGATAAAAAATTAAATGTTATTCATTATACTAGCAAGACTCTTGATGCTGCTCAAAAGAATTATGCTACTACTGAAAAGGAATTATTAGTCTTTGCTTGTGACAAGTTTAGACCCTATATTGTTGATTCAAAAGTCACCATTCATACTGATCATGCTGCAATTAGATACCTTATGACAAAGAAAGATGCTAAGCCAAGGCTTATTAGATGGATACTTATAATTTGATTTACATATTATAGATAGGAAAGGTGATGATAATCCTGTTGCTGATAATTTGTCTAGATTGGAAAATATTGCTTATGATCTTGTTCCTGTTAATGATAGTTTCCAAATGAACAATTGGCTGTAAGAAAGGTGAGCTCGCGAGACAGCCCTTGGTATGCCGATTATGCTAACTTTATTGTTTCGAAGTATTTGCCTCCAACCTTTTCGGCTCAGCAAAGGAGGAAATTCTTTTATGACTTGAGGCATTATTTTTGGGATGACCCACTTATATAAAGAAGGAGTGGATGGTATTATGCGAAGATGTGTTCCTGAATATGAACAACGGGAGATATTGAGTAAATGTCATGGTAGTGTTTATGGAGGACATCACGTTGGAGATAGAACCGCGCAAAAGGGGTTCTACAATCAGGTTTTTATTGGCCAACACTTTTCAAAGATGCAAGGAAGTTCATCTTATCTTGTGATGAATATCAAAGAGTTGGTAGTATCTCTAGATGCAATGAAATGCCTATGAATTATACTCTTGTTATTGAATTATTCGATTGTTGGGGATTGACTTCATAGGTCCTTTCCCTTCTTCACAGATGGTAACACTCATATACTTGTAGCTTGTTGATTATATTACTAAATGGGTAGAAGCTATACAAAAAGTGTTGATGGTGAGACCTCTATAAAAATGCTTGTAGATGTTATATTTCCTAGATTTTGAGTACCTAGATATATTATGGCTGATGGAGGTTCTCATTTTATTCATGGAGGTTTTAGAAAAACTCTTGTTAAGTATGGTATTAATCATAGAATTGCTTCCGCTTATCACCCTCAAACTAGTGGTCAAGTAAAATTATCAAATAGAGAGATTAAAGCTATCTTGGGAAGAGTACAATTGTAAATCTGAAAAGAATTGGGCTAGTAAATTGAAGAAGCTTTATGGGCTTATAGAACTGCTTATAAAAATCCTATGGGAATGTCACCTTATAAAATGGTTTATGGAAAAGCTTGTCATTTACCTTTAGAACTAGAGCACAAAGCTTATTGGACTGTTAGAGAACTAAATAAAGATCCTAAATTAGCCGGTAATAAGAGGTTGTTGAAATTAAGTTCTCTAGATGAATGGAGAAGTGAAGCTTATGAAAATGCTAAACTTTTTAAAGAAAAAGTTAAGAAATGGCATGATAGAAGGATTATCAAAAGAGAGTTTAATATTGGGGATAAAGTCCTATTGTATCGGTCTCGTCTCAGATTCTGTAGGGAAATTACTCTCGAAATGGGAAGGACCATATGTTGTTGAGGAGGTGTATCGTTCGGGAGCAATTAAAATTAGCTCTCTTCAAGGCAATGCCACACAAGTGGTGAATGGACAAAGACTCAAGCATTATATCTCGGTGATTCTTATAATGTTGATATTGATATTATTCAAGTGAACGGAGGCTTTCATCAAAGGACAAGTGTGATCCACGAAGACTGGACTTTGAATAGATGCTGATTACGAGTAATAAAAATCCCGCGTTTACCTTTAAGACATTATTCTCTTGTTTTTGGAAAATATGAAAATTGGAATCGAATCGGAGTGGAAAAGACGCGCGAGGGCCCGTCACCATAGGCCGGCGCGGCTTCACCCTACGCGCGGCCTATGGTGACAGCCCCTCGGCGTCCCGTTTCCACTCGTTTTCGATGGAACCTTCCTTTTGTCGTAAAAATATTTGCTATATAATTCCCCGGACCCCTGGTGGAGGTCCGTATATCGTTTTTCTCGTCGTGTTTTGTTTCGAGCTGTTTTTTGCCAGATTTGTTTTGATCTAGAAGCACCATGGTCTCCAACAACAAGGACAAGGGGCCTAGGAAGAGATGGATGAAAGGATCAATAAGGAGAAGGAGAAGATAGCATCAGCAAAAGGAGAGTGGGAAACTACGAAGAGTAAGCCAATCTTGGTGGGATCGGTTAACACTCGACGTTCTTTTTCTCATAACTTGCAGGGAGCTCTTCCGCCTGCTCTGGACCTCGACTCTTTCCCTTGTGTGGAGGAAGCAATACGGGTTCTTTGATGAGTTTCATGATCATCTCCCATGCTCTCAAAAGGAAGTGGAATGCCCGGAGAAGCAATGACAGCGAAATCTTGGAATATTACGTTACAGCACAAGGCGCTCACCGCCACATTAGGATAACAATGGTCTCTTCAAGTTTTGAGTGCCAGAACACAAAATTGAGAAGCTGAAGGTGAGGAGATCATATGAAGCGGAATAATACCATCATCACGAAGAGGAAGTAATTCATCATCAGTATTGGCATCCCCTTGGTTTTTTCCAAGCTGGGGAGTGCCGCAGTATCACATTATCACTACCTTTATCTTTTATTATCAAGTAGTGTCATATCATGAAGTAGGGAAGTTATCATATGGAATAGTATGCAATGTGGAAGTACCTCTCTTAGTTGGTTATCTATGTATCCGTTGGCGTGAGTTATCGTTATGGAATATTAATGAAGTCTTATCATTTACTTTTGCATCTTATTTTAGTTTGCAATCTCCATTATATGATTACTCTTGACATTAGTGTTGATATCACTTTGGGAGCATCAAGTAAATCTATTTTGGTTTTGGCAAACTTAGCATTGGTCATTAACAACACCTTGATGTTTAAATAGAAAAGGAAAAATACATTTAGATATATTACTCTATTATCTCTATGCTAATGAGTTTAGTATTACGAAGTTAAAATTGCTTGTGCTATGAAGATACTTGATTGTTTCTATCATATATATATTTGTTTGTTTCCCTCAACTTTATGCTTTATCAAACCTTGCTATCCAAAGACCTGTATCGAGAGGAATGCTTCTCATACATCCATAACCTTAGACCAAACCTATGCCATTTGTGTCCACCATACCTACCTACTACATGGTATTTTCTACCATCCAAGTAAATACTTCATGTGCTACCTTTAAATAATTCAAACTATACTACTCCTTATTTGTGTCAATGTTTTATAGCTCTTGAGGAAGTATGTGGTGTTTTATCTTTCAATCTTGTTGAGCGGACTTTCACCAATGTCAGACTGATGGCATCAAAACATCAGCCATTTTTGCAATAAAGAGCTAGCATGGGTTCCCAGCCCCAATTAATAACTTTCATTAATAATTCTCTTCATGTGTTTTGCTCTGATTCATCAGTAAACAGCAATTTTGCAATAGACATATCATGGTATGTGAATGTTGGAAGGCACCCAAGGATTGCCATGGATTGAGAAAGCCAAGGTTGGGGGAGTGTCATCCTTAATAAAACTAAAATACATGTGTAAAGCAAAGAAGGGGATGATCTACGCTAACTGAGAAGTGAGATCAGTCCCTCATAGGGAGCCGCTCTTGGAGAGAGGTTGGATTTGGCAAGGGGTTAAGTGCCCGCTACCCAAATTACGTTGACAACAACAAACTCAAAATCTTACTTTTTTTAGCATATATGATTTCAAAACTTGAAAAGCTCTAGCACATGATTTAATCCCTGCTTCCCTCTACGAAGGGCCTTTCTTTTACTTTATCTTAAGCAAGCAATTGAGTTGTTGTGAACCAATCATTTATGCTATGGTTCAGTTGATCATGTCTTTTATACTTTCTTGTTTAGTACCAATTTTATCTGAATGAATATGACTTGGAAGTTATCAATGATTATGAGGAGATTGTTATGCTTAAATATGAAGGCTCAGCTATAAATTCTAATATGAAAGTTTTGCTTAGAAATACAATTGTAATGAGTTCTACTCGACCAAGAACAAAGTTTTGCCATCACCAACTATGATTTCTCATGCACCTTTACTTGTGATTTCTCTTTACTTATTTCAAGATAAGTTATATGAGGAAGTTGTTTACTAGAATGTCTTGTGTGAATGAATATGATGCTTCCTGTCCGTATTTTATTTATCGACTCTTCACTCCATAAACATGTGGTCTTGTTCACATCGACTCAGTTAGCTTGGGGACAAGCGAGGTCTAGGCTTGGGGGGGTCCAATTTGCGTCACTATTTTGTATCATAATTTGATGTTATTCATTATATATTTCATATTTGGACACAATACTTATGTTATTTCATCTATTTTGCATATTTCATCATTATTGGAGGATCAAGCACCGGAGCCGGGATTCTGCTGGAAAAAGCACCGTCCGAACGCAATATTTCGGAAGATCATGGAAGGAAATTTCCAGAAAATTCCTATTTTTCGAGATGACGGAGGGAGCCAGAAGGGGAAGAAGAGGGGAGCCAAGGTGGGCAGACCACGGGCCGGCGCGGCCCATGGCCTGGCCGCGCCACCGTGGGGGGCCCCACAGCCCCTTCCGCCTCCTTTTCTTCGCGTACTCCTTCGTCCCGAAAACCTAAGCCACGGAGAGGACCTCACGAAGGGTTACAGCCGCCTCTGCGGGGCGGAGAACACCAGAGAGAAAAGAGCTCTCCGGCGGGCAGGAATCCGCCGGGGAAATTCCCTCCCGGAGGGGGAAATCGACGCCATCGCCATCGTCATCGAGGTGGACATCATCTCCATCATCATCATCATCATCTCCACCATCTACACCGCCATCACCACCGCTGCACCTCGTCACCGCTGTAACAATTTGGGTTGGATCTTGATTGTTTGATAGAGGAAACTCTCCCTGTTATTCTCTACTTGTTGTAGATGCTATTGAGTGAAACCATTGAACCAAGGTTTATGTTCAGATTGTTATTCATGATCATATCACCTCTGATTGTATTCCATATGATGTCTCGTGAGTAGTTCGTTTAGTTCTTGAGGACATGGGGTGAAGTCTAAATGCTAGTAGTGAATTATGGTTGAGTAATATTCAATGCTATGATTAAAGTTGTGGTGTCATTCTTCTAGTGGTGTCGTGTGACCGTCTACGCGACACTTCACCATTTATGGGCCTAGGGGAGTGCATCTTGTATTCGGTTGCTGATTGCGGGGTTGCCGGAGTGACAGAAACCTGAGCCCCCGTTAGTATATCGATGCAAGAGGGATCGCAGGATCTCAGAGTTTATGGCTGTGGTTAGATTTATCTCAATTACTTTCTTGTAGTTGCGGATGCTTGCAAGGGGTATAATCACAAGTATGTATTAGTCCTAGAAAGGGTGGTGCATTAGCATAGGTTCACCCACACAACACTTATCAAAAAAATGAAGATTATATATGAAACGAAAGCACTAGACTAAAATCACCGTGTTCAGGAACATTTGGTCATTATAAGTAAACAAGCCGGCTTCTTTGTGCTATAAAGGATTGGGCCACTCGCTGCAATTATTTCTCTCGCATTTACTTACTCGTACTTTATTCATCTATTACATCAAAACCCTTGAATACTTGTTTGTGAGCATTTACAATGAATCCTTCATCGAAACTGCTGCCAACACCTTCTGCTCCTCGTTGGGATCGACATTCTTACTTATCGAAGATACTACGATACACCCCTATACTTGTGGGTCATCAATGATCCCTCTCACTTTGGGGCAAAGTACTTTGATTGTGTTGTGCGGGTTCCACGTTGGCGCCGGTTTCACTGGTGTTGCGCCGCACTACATTCCTTCACCAACAACTTTCATTACTTCTTGGCTCCCTCTTCGGATTCAAGTATGGTTTCTTTACGAGGAAAACTTCTTTGTGTGCGCATCATACCTTCCTCTTGGGGTTAACGGACGTGTACATCTCACAACGCATCCTTAATACTACATGTTGTGTTTATTTGGGATCCATTGAATATTGAATACTGTCCAAGTTGATTATTGATCTATCATATATGTTCTATTTATGTTCTTGCATGCTCTCCGTTGCTAGTAGAGGCTCTGGCCAAGTTGATACTTGTGACTCCAAGAGGGAGTATTTATGCTAGATAGTGTATTCATGTCTCCATTGAATCTGGGGGAGTGATAGCAACCCCTAAGGTTGTGGATGTGCTGTTTCCACTAGGGATAAAACATCGATGCTTTGTCTAAGGATATTTGTGTTGATTACATTACGCACCATACTCAATGTGATGTATCCTTATTGTTTTGCTTAATACTTTGGAAGGGTGCGGATGCTAACCTGATGAAGGTGGAATTTTTAGGCATAGATGCATGTTGGATGACGGTCTATGTTCTTTGTCGTAATGCCTAAGTAAATCTCATAGTAGTCATCATGATATGTATATACATCTCTAATACTGTCAATTGCCCAACCGTAATTTGTTCACCCAACATACTGTTTATCTTATGGGAGAGACACCACAAGTGAACTGTGGACCCCGGTCCTATTCTTTTACATCTGAAATACAATCTACGGCAATACTTGTTCTACTGTTGTTTTCTGCAAGCAAACATAATTCTCCACACCATACGTTTAATCCTTTGTTTTAAACAAGCCGGTGAGATTGACAACCTCCTTTGTTAAGTTGGAGCAAAATGATTTGATTATGCTGGCGGTCCCGTTGGCGCGAGGCATCAGCGGTGCGCGCCGTGCCTCCTCCACCAACAACCTTCATTTGTCTCTACTGGTTGATAACCTTGGTTTCTTGCGAGGGAAAACTTGTTCTTTGTGCTCATCTTCTTCCTCTTGGGGTTCCCAACGGACGTGTGCTTTACCGTTACAAGGAAGCTTCTACCCGTTAGCAGCCGCCGTGCTGCGCCTCTTCGACCCCCCTCTGGACTTCGTCTTTGTTTCGGTAAAATATTTACTTCGGCTTTTGTTTCGTCCAATTCAGAGGATATTTCTGTACAACTTTTACGAAATACAAAACAACGGAAAACAGAGAATTATGTATGTGCTCTTGTTAATAGGTTAGTGCCGGAAATCATGTAAAAGTGCAACGAAGTGTAAACAAACATTGGTGCAAAACAAGCATGGAGCATCAAAAATTATAGATACGTTTGGGACGTATCGGCATCTAAGCTTAACTCCTGCTGGAGTACGCGAGTAGGTAAGTGATAACCAGAGAAATTTTTGAGGTGACATGAAACCAACACAATCTTGATCAAGCATGTAAAGCATTGTGAGCTGGGATCAAAGTACTCTAACATAGGCATGATAGATATAATTCAATAAAACTTAGCAACTATGTTATAACATGAAGAGTAACTCAAACAAAGATCATGAATAATAGTGCATTGAAAGTAAACATAACAAAGTGGTACTCAACATGTCCTTTATGAAGTAGCAAAATATAAATGCTAGGATACCTTCAAAGTTCAGAGGGTGACTGGATACAAGTAATTTGAGAGCAAGCAATAGCACAATCATGAATTAATCAATAATAATTTTGGGACTATGAAAACTATGCTCTCTTAATCGGTGCATAATAAAGTAGAAGATGAAGACTCAACATAATAGTAAAAGAGAGACTCTTTGCAGAGTAAGCAAGATAAACAAGTTTTATAAACCTTCCAAAAAGTATGGTACTTATTAGCTTTGAGCTCTAATTGCCCCTATCATAAGCATCTTGAATGGTTAAAGTTAATGTAAAAATGAGCTATATGCTTGCAAATCACAAGTTGAAAATCTCATGCCCCTTGAATACGAGTACCTAAACCTCATGCTACTCAACTTAGGTCCCAAATAAGTTCTTGTCATTTTAAGTAACCATGTATCATTGAGAACCATAGCAGGGGTACCTCTTGCCCGTATTATATGGAGGTACTCTTGTGGAGCAATCCCATGCCAAAATGACAAGACAAACAGACAGTGAGCATCTCGGCAATTTTTTATTTACTATTGGTATAGCTTTTTATTGCAAATGCTTCATAGAATGCTCACTATGGCTTAGCTGTAAATTTCCACCATGAATGATGCATGGCTTAGATTAGCGGCCCAGGCGTTTCCCTAACTCATATACAAACTCCATGAACTTATAAGTTTCCATTTTATTTCGCACTAGACATCCATAAACAAAAGAACATGACATCAACTAAATATAAGTGCAATGTCGAAAGTGTTCCCCATGAAAGCATGGTTCTACTAACTCCCAACTCGCAATTTGCAAACACATAAACTTCATAAGATAGGCACAATGATCAAATTTATTAAGTGCAAGAAAGTAAATGTGCCATCAAGTTCGTGAGAACTTTACTGACTAATTTTCTCATACCAAAATTTAATTTGGAAGATAAAAACATGATGAATTAATTGGAACAGCAATAATGCTACTAGGTAGATATGGTGGACACAATTGGCAAACTTTGTTTAATGGTGGTTGGATGCACGAGTAGAGATCATACTCAGCACAGGCAAAGGCTAGCAAAGACTAGAAGCGATCAACTAAGAGAGCAATAATGTTCATAATCATGCGTAGCGACAAAACATTATCAATCAAAGCATAAAGTGTAATTACAAGTCAAAAACTAAATGATCATAGAGGCTTTAGTTAAATGGTTATAGTCATAACATGGTACAAGAATGCGCAAAGTCAACCCAATAACGCATCAAATGAGAATACCACAATACTATACTTTTATGATAGAAACAACACATGATTCTTTCAATGACAAATTATGCACTCTCAACCATTTGAAACAAGTCATTCTAAAACAATAAATACTAAGCATATGACAAGAATAACATCCAACATGACATGCCAAAGTCTATGCCACATTCTAGACAAGCTTCTTTTTGCATCACAATAGTCATGAAATATGTTACTCGTATCCAACACCAATCAACTTATTTGAAATAACTCTCAGAGATGAAATTTATTATGGACCAGAGAGCTAATCATAAATAAATAAAGAATAGTAACATTCTCTGAACAAAATTCTAGTGAAAGAACAAGAGCTAAACGCAGTACCTGAAAACTAGAACACTCGCAGAACAATAGCAGCGTAAACTAGAGTGTTCTATACAATTAAAAAGAAGCGAGTCTTTCTCCAGAACAAATGTGTCGAGATCCGACATGTTCTACAGCAAACAAAACTAAACTAAAATAAAACAAAAAACAAAAATAAAGACGCTCCAAGAACAACACATAGCGTATGAAGCAATAAAAATATAGCGCATAGAGAGATGACCTATTGCTTTGTTGATGAAGAGGGATGCCTTGGGCATCCCCAAGCTTTGATGCTTGTACCTCTTGAATATATCTTGGGAGTCTTGGGGCATCCCCAATCTTGACTCTTGTCAGTTCTTCATTTCATCCACGTCATTCTTCTCTCCTAGCAATCTTCCTTCATACAAACTTCACACAATTCTTCATTAGCAGCATGTTCAATCAAAATAAACAAATCCACTTGGATTCAGTACTAATATATCAAACATCTATTAAAGCATAAGCTACTGTAGCAACCTTTCAAAAATCTCTTTGATCAAAAGAACTAAAAATAAAGAGATTTAAGAGGCAAATGCAAATAGTGCAGAAATCTGTCAAAACATAACATCATGTAAAGATTTATTTTTTTGAAAATCCTCTGCTGCCTATATCGAAAAGTGGTAACTAACGAAAGTTAGATAATAACCTGGGGCATATGCATAAAAAATGACAGCTCAAAATTCCGCTCTGGCTATTTTTACGAATTTTTATGGTAACAACACATAATCTGTTTCAGGACAACAACTTCCCCAAACATTACATTCTTCCCCAAATAAAAATGATAAGAAGAATAAATTATAGTA